>JALLAZ010000292.1:0-17445 GCA_036939755.1 Stephanodiscus triporus
TTCCGCCGATGAGCACAATAAAACGTGAAGGGGTGTCATTCCAAAGCAGTCCTGTTGAAGTCCGTGCGCTGGAAGCCTGCTGACCTCTTCATTGAACCAATTCCATGTTGTGCTGCGCGTGGCTTGTTCGATATGATGCTGTGAACGATAGTAGTAGCAATATTCGTGCAGAGGCAACTCATCGAACCTTCCTATTATCATTTCAAGAGAAAAACCCATGTCCTGGAGGGAAGGGAATGACTGCATAGCATCTTGCCTCCAAAAGGGAGAGGGAGCGATCACAACATTCCTCAAGAGTGTACAATGACGAAATGTGTTGAGGTTGAGCCTATTGACAGAGGAAGGGATGCAGATGCGGAGCAAGGAAGTACATTGTTGAAATGCGGCTTCTTCAATATCGATCCCTCCAAGGCGGCGGCCCTCTATCACATCAACCTCCTTCAATGAAGTGCACCTAAAAAATGCTCCATTGCCAACGGTGGTGACAGATAATGGAACCTTGATGCGGTGCAAGGAATAACATCTAGTGAATGCACCCCGTCCAATCGATTCTAGGCCCTCTGCCAGATTAACCTCCTTCAATGACGTGCATCTGGAAAATGCCCACTGGCCAATGGCGTTGACAGATGATGGAATATTGATGCAGAGCAATGCAGTACATTTAAAGAATGCATCACTTCCAATCCTTCGGAGGCCCCGTGTCAGATTGACCTCCTTCAATGATGTGCAACACATAAATGCTTCATTGTCGATGGCGGTGACAGATGGAGGAATCCTGATGCGGTGCAAGGAAATACAATTCCTGAATGCACGCACTCCAATCGATCGAAGGCCGTCGTGAATCTCGACCTCCACAAGGTCAGTGCGATCCTCAAATGCGTTCGCTGGAATATGCTCGACCGATGGATGGATGCGAACGCGAGTCACATTATCGGGAACCACCGCACCCCTCCTGTAGAGGAAGAAGCCGTCCCTCTTCTTCTTCTTCTTCTTCTTCTTCTTCTTCGACTTGCGCGTCTCATTCCCGCCCGCCCCATCGGCGAATACCGTTCTTCCCCCCCCCGATTGACTATTCGACCGTTTCGGGGCGGCGATAATAATTTCTTTAGATGAAAGTACTCGCAGCGAGAATATACCTACTTGACCAACCTCGGACGTGCTCACCACCAGAGTGTACAGACCAGCGGGAACAAAAACAGCTTCCGCCACTGCGTATCCATGTCGATATGCCCCGCTGTTAATTATGGGGTCCTCGTACAAACGGTGGATTCGACGTCCATGACCCTGTCGAGCAAAAATGACATTGACTGCTAATTCCTGAGCAGCCGTGCATTCAACTTGGATTCTGCATCCACCTGCCGGTACCCTGACGCTCCATTGAGGATTGGAACCGAAGGAGCCTCTATCCGGCGGCCCACCGGCATTCCCAATCGCCAAAGAACGCGAACCAGTGGAGGCGTCCCACAGCGTCCACGACCCATTTATATGCCAAACGAAACGTCCTAACGTCGCTACGGCGGTCGCGTTGCTCCCTTCTCTGTCTGGCATTATTATATTATTGACTTCATTGTTCGGGAGGGAGGGGGGAGGGCGATTGCGCGGTTGTCTGCTGCGGTGTGCTGTCGATAGACTTGTCCCCATTTTCCATCTGCGCTTGTTGTTATTCCTCCGTCCTGTATGGCGGTGCTGAAATGCAGGCGACCACCTTCGATTCCCCCCACGTGTGGATGGAGCACCCCCCCTTCCTTATATTGTGATTCGCCACCGCGGGCGGAGAAGGAGGCGCCCCCAAACGGATTCCTGGAGCAGTTCTTTTTTTTGTTGACTGTCTTAGAAGATCAACCACATCATTCTGTCAACTCCACACCAGAACCCTCCTAACATAAAATAATCTACCTCTAGGTAGATACCTAACGACATCCTGCGCCCTCCAAACGAAGACGATATAGGAGTAATATGTTAGTGGCATTAACATTGCTACTGATCCGTTGCGGAGGAAGAAGCGAGATCACCGCCTCCGCTCTGCCGCTGGCGGGACCGCACCACGGTGGGCGAGACCACCGACCGCCGCCCGCCATCATCAGTCGGCCGAACCCCGACGCCCGTCGATCATCGTCGTCGCGACGGCCCCGAACGACATCGTCGCCCCTGTTTTACTCCACGTCGGAGGACCCCTCCTCCTCCATCTCGGACGCCGCGTCCAGGACCGCCCGGATAAGGGAGATGGCATTAAAACTCATGGAGGAGAATGCCATGCCGCCGCCGCCGCCGCCGCCGCCGTCGTCGTCGTCGTCCGCGCTTCTCGACGACGACGTCGTCCGGGACTCGAGGGGCGACGAAAATGATGACGATGATGATGACGATCGTCGTCATCCCGACCACCACCACCACCGCCACCACCACCCCGGCCATCATTACGACGACGATCGCGGGTCGCCGGCGGGATCGGAATTCGCGAGCCTCGCGTCGAGCTTCCTCTCGTATACCGAACGCGACATTCGATCGCTGACGTCCACCTCGAATCTGTATTATCGCTACCATCGACGACGACGCGACGACGACGACGACGACGACGACGACGACGACGACGACGACGATCCCTCGGGATCGTCCCGAGGTTCGGCCCGCCCCCCCCCCTCGCGCCAACGACGATCGAGGGAGGACGGCATACGATACCGCGCTCTGTATTCCGGCGTCAGATCCGCCTCGTCGGACCCGGAAATCACGCGCGCGTTCGCGATACTCTTCGAGGATTATCTGCCCATACGTATCGCCGGGCGGAGGATATACGGCCACCTCGCGACGGTCATGGAGGAGGTGCGGGCGGAGCGCGACGGGGAAATCGCCAGGGCCGGCGAGCTTTGTCCCGATTGGGACCGTCGCGGCGCGGCGATATCGGGGGGGGGGGGGGGGGGGGGGGACGTCGTTGATGGAATGCGCACGGGACGTTTGGGATGCCCTCGTGGACGAGGTCTTGCTCGTCGATGACTCGTTGGAATCTGCCGTGGGGGTCATCCCTCTCTCTCAGTTGATTCGCTTGGGAATCGATCGACTGCTGATGGAGGAGGGCGTGGTGAATGGCGCGGCCGAGCTCGAGCGCATCGTGAGGGACACTGTCCTACGTGAAGAAAGGATCATCGAAGAACGTTGCCATACGACGAAGAAAAACGCGGCAGTTCGCGAGGGCGCGATGGATTTGGAAATGACGTTCGCGACATTCATGAAAGTCATGTATTGCACAGCATTGTCGAAGGGATCCGAAGACGGCAATCGTGATGATGTCGTCCGTCGAGTTCTACGAAAGATAGAACAGAGGGCGTTGGATCATCGGATGATTGTCGGTGGCAGTCTCGCGAGTGATAAGGACATATCGACGCTGTTGGCGGCGAGGGCGGTACATGCCGGAAGCACGAGCAGATGCGAAAAGAGGGCCAAGTGGAGCGACCGATTCGACGAGTACGTATCGACGTTCCAGCTGTGGGAACGTAAATTCCTCAGCAACAACAATGGCAATAATCTTGATGATGTCGGGCGGCGACAAAATAAATCTAGCAGGCGGTTCGAAATCCTCCGTGGGTGTTTCGTCGGGGCGAGGAACGAGAGGAACGTCGCAGCGCTGAAAATCGTGTACATGGATTATGCCGCGTTGAGGATTGGGGGCGACTTGATTTTTCAGCTCATGTCTAAGATTGCCAATAAAATAATAATGTGACCCTCATACACGCTTGTGGTGTTAATGTGTATCGTATGGTATCTTCTAATGACTAATGATGTTCTGCCCATACATGAAGCATTCTCTCGTCGTCTACCTTTCTTGGCTTTGCAGTGGGGCCTGCGAGGACGCAGATTTCGCCATCATTTTAAGCCTGGAATGGTTTGTCATCAGGCGACGCAATAGCGTTGCGTTTCTGGCATATTTCCATCAATTTTTCAATACTTTTAGTGCGATTGTGTTCTGGACCATGCACAAGGCGGCAGCCGGGAGCCAACTTCATGAGGAGCCGCTCAGCTTCGATACTACCACAGTTTGCTTCCAAAAAGCATTGTCGCATAGTGCAAACCCTAAGAGTATTGTCTCGTCTGAAGTCAAGCTAGATGATTCAAGTTTTATCTCATAGTTGATCCTTGCGCTCTCCAAAAGAACAGTTGCGCATGCGTTCGAGTCATCTTCGTTGCTCCTGGCCGAATGGGCCGTGACAGTTGCAATTATGTTTTCCGTCACTTCGGCCTGCTCTTTCATGCCGAATAAATTGTAAATTATTCGAGCCTTTTCGATGTGTTTGATTGCAATCTCATCACTTTCTTCAGTTTTGTCCATGCCCTTAAGGTACCCAAAGCCAACACATCCGACTGCCTCAAAGAATCCAATAATATTGCAAAATTCGTATTCGATACTTGTATGAGGCATGTGTACCCACCCGTCCATCTTCTCATCCTTCTTAATTTGCTCGACCATCGACAGCAACTTTTTTATAAGCGTTTCACACTCCATTTTAAGCATCCCCACATCTTGACACGACAAAGGCAGAAAAATATTATTGACCAACGTCACGATTTTGGATCGAAGGGATTGCATCACTCTGATTTTATCCCACTTGCTGTTTTCAGGATGGCCGTATGTCGCCTCCGCAAATGAGACGAATGCAGATGATATTATCTAGAGATAATTGCCTTTGGTAGGGCTGTTTGCAGTTGAGGCAATTTACCCATGGCTCGTGAAAGGCCGGGGAGACATCCGCCTCTGCCTCCAGTTTGTTCTTTTGCTCTGCGTACTTGACGATGCATTATAGATGTGCGAAGCCCGCCGAATCGCCGCGGCAAGAGCAGTCGCGCACCAGAGGCTTTCCCTCTTCGTCGGGCCCATCGTCCAAACAGAAGTAGCACGATGCTCCGTCGGGGACTGCCATTGTGCCTCGTGCTCATTGAGTGTATCTTATGTTGCACCTACTATCGTATGCAAGGTGGTCACTAGTGACTCGCGTGAGTCATTCATTTTCAAGAATCATCTTCATTCGTCTCTCCTCTGAACTAAAATAGTCCGGAACATGCTCGCGATACAGACGATGCAACGCCGCCTCCTTCGTCGGGCGGCGGCGACTACCTCCGCGGCGAGCAACAATCGTCACCTCCGTTCCCATATCTCGGGCGGAGTCGGCGGCGGGCATCGACCCGATGTCCGTCAGTCGTGCGGGGCGGTCCAGAACGCGCGGCCGCGCTCCCGCCGCGTCGAGGACGACGTCCGCCGTCGTCGACATTGCCATCGTCCCCCCCACCCCCCCCTCCGGTCCTTCTCGAGTTCTCCCGCCGACGAGGTCGTCTCGATCCAGGAGGATGATCGTCCCTCCTCCTCCTCCTCCTCCCAGCCCGATGCTCCTCCTCCTCCTGCTACTACCACCGCTACAACCACCACCATCCCGGTCCCCCCCGTATTCGCCTCCCCCAAATTCACGACGACGAGCGCGACGACATCGACCGGAACGCGACGTCGTCCTCCGCCGCAACGACGACGCCATCCGCGCGAGGAGGGATTCCGTCGCCGGTGGTGGGACGACCTCCTCCCGCGGGACGACGCGACGAACGACGAGGTCGCGACGGCGGTCGATGATTTTTTGATGTCGATTTCTTCTCCCGATTTGGTCGAGCATCTCCGGAATGTCCGATCGTCGTCGTCGTCGTCGTCGTCGTCGGGGGAAGGAGGAGGGGTGAGGGGGGGAAGGGGCGGAGCGACGACGACGACGACGATGGGGGAAGAAGAAGAAATAAGCGACGACGGCGGAGGCGGCGGCGGCGGAACGACGATATCTCCTCCCGAGGAGGAGGGGGGGGGGGAAGGGTCTGCGATGGCATCGGACTCGGAAGGGAGGGGGAGACCGCGACTTCTTCTCGTGGACGTGGCATCCGCGAGACGACTCCATCGCGCGCTCCTTAAAATGATGGAGCTGTGTCTCCCCCCCCCGACGTCCTCGACGACGACGACGGATGGACGGCGTTCGCGCGACGACGGTCGGGAAGGAGGGGGGGATGGAGGGGGAGGATCGCGCCACTACTCCGCCGCGATCGTGGGGAGGGCCCTGCGTTTGTCACGTCGTGCCGAGGAGTTGGGATTGCCCCCCCATCGACCGCTCTATCGACGCCTGGCCGTCGGAGTCGTGCTGACGTCCTCGTCGTCTTCGTCGTCGTCTTACCCCGCCGTCGTTGTTGAGGAGTGTCGAGCCGGGGAGGGGGGCGATCGTCCCATCGCCGACCCCCTCCTCCTTGAGCTATTGGGTATCCTCGAGGGCGCACGCTCGGCGCTCGGGATACGTCCGGGGGGAGGGTTGCTCCGGCGGCTCGCCGAGGACGTCCTCGCCGAGCCGTTCCTGTTGCTGTTGGAAACGAGGAGATTGGAGGAGGCCGCGGGACTGCTGCGAGGATGGAAGGCCGCCCTCGGTAGCGACGCTAATCGACACGACCTGACGAGCGTCATCGGCGAGGAGAACGCCCTCCGAGCGTTGGACCTCGCTCGGGGGTGGATCGACGATGACGATATCGTCGACCGCATGCAGTCGAACGATGACGTCGCGGAGCTGGCTTTCATGCTGCAGGAGGCCCTCGACGGGGTCCTGAGGGATCGAAGGCGACGCTTTGCGAAGATATCTGACATGATGTTGCGATTGTCGCTGCGCGACGATGACGATGACGACGACGACGGCGATTTCGACGACGGCGGCGACTCGGACTCGGACTACGAGGACGACTTCGACTACGAGAGCGACGGAGAGGAGAATATTGCAGCATATGAACGCGACTACGAAAACGACGGAGAGGAGGACTTTACTTCTCCCGTCCCTGCGCTCGCCAAGTTTTCGTCTGCGTCCGATGTTTCGAGAGGAATCGAAACGGTTCGTTTTGCCAGTCTAGGGGCCGATGACGAAGATACGACGACGGTTTCTTTTAGGGCAGAAACTACGAACAAGTCCACACATGAGAGCGAGGAGGGCGAGGATGATGAATCTTACACTATCATCAGAGGGCTGACAAACAAGGAGGCACGGAGGAGCATCTATCTCCGAAATTCTGCGGATTGGCATCTTGCTGACATCGTCCCGCAACTGCAAGATTGGAACAAGGGACAAATGCTCACGTTCACACCCATGTACGAGAGGTATGTTGGAAATCAGATCGCGAATGCGATCGATGACGAGGAGGATGAAGAGGACTACCTAGGCTAAGTATTTTGGAGGGTGAAGGTTGGTGGCGCATCACGCTTTGAAGATGGACTGTGTGAGTCGATACATTGGGGAATGATGATTGTACAGCCACCGGTTGTAAAATAGCAGTATATTACACCTTATTGTTGTTGTTGAGTCTGGACTGGATGGCGATAGGATCGTGAATACCACAGCATCTGCAAATAGCTGCAGCAAGACTAATCGTTCCTCTAGCCAGCTTCTCTCGGTGTGAAGGTGGATGAGCGATCAGCCATTCCTAAAGGTACAAGAACTATAACTCATACACACGCAGTAACCTACACCCCTCTTGTCGGCATTTTCCAAGTCCTGTTTATCACGCCGACGAAATTTGCCTTAGTCTTCCTTCCTTCTTTTTAGGATGCAGGCTGATCATGTTTCTCGTTCTGGATAATCGACTATAACTCGACTGCGGATCTGAAAGAACTTGCCATTTGCTCCATCTGCGCCTTCGTCGTCGGATCCTGCATCATGTCCTGCATCGCGCTGACGTACTTCTTAAAGCTCGGGTCCTTGGCCATCTGCGACAACTGCTGCTGAAATTGGGGATCCCTCATCATCCTCGCCGCCTCGGCCATGACCTCAGGATCGGCCATCGCCTGCATCGCCTCCGACATGGTATCCTTGGCTTCGGCCCGGATGGCCCCCTGTCCCACCTTCATCATGTGCTCCATCTTGGCCTGCATCTTGGCAGCCTGGTCTGGATCCTCCAATGTCTTTTTGACGTTCTCGATGTTGGATTTGAAGGATTTGTCGTTGGTGAGTTCCTTCATCTTCTTCTTCCATTCGGGACTTTCCATCATTTTCTTCGCCTCGGCCATTAGCTCCGGGTCCTTATAACGTGGTTGGGATGGGGGGAGGGGGGGGTCGATCGTCGGGGTTAGGGATCGCGCAGTTGACGTTACCATTTCGTATCGGCCGGTCTAGTTCCGATCGCCGAACGACACGACATCTACGAAGAAGAAAAAAAGAGAAAAGCTCACCTGCATGTCCTGGAATAATTGCGCGAGCAACTTCGGATCCTGCGCCGCCTTTTGAATGCCCGCCATGCCCATCGAGATGTCGTACTCGGCGTCCTTTTTCGGGTCCTTGCCGTAGACGTAGGGTTCCACCGCGTCTTTGGCGGTGGATACGCCGATCATCGAGAGGAGGGCGGCGGTGGTAAATATGGACAGGACCTTCATTCTTTGGGTGTGTATTAATAATTATGAATTGGGCTTTAGTGCTGCAACGGAGAACAATAGAAAGTGGAAAGTGGAAAGTGGAAAGTGGAACGTGGATGTGTTGGAAGAGATTTTTTGTTCTTGGGATTCAGGCGTGTTCCACGTTTCACGTTGAAGATTTGTTCAATTGGCGACAATGTTGTCGCCAATAATTGTTCGCGGAGTAAAATTCCGTCTGTCTTGCGGTTATGGCGGGAAGGCTTGTTCTCGGCCCCTCCGCCGCACGACGTCCAAGGAATCTCTCTGCGCGGTGTGGCTAGCTTGTCGGAAGACGCATTGCTTATCAACTCCACAAACAAACGAAACAACGATCACCGAAAAAGAATCATGGCGGAACCAATCATCGGAATCGATCTCGGCACGACCTACTCCTGCGTGGCATGCTTCGACCCCAAGACCCAGAAGGTCGAGGTCATCGAATCGCCGTCGGGACGGACCATGCCCTCGTGGGTGTCCTTCACGCCGGAGGGCAAGCTCGTAGGCACCGCCGCCAAGAGTCAGGTCGCCAGCAATCCCCGCAACACCGTGTACGACGTGAAGCGCATCATCGGGAGGTCGTTCTCGGATCCCGTCACGGCCGAGGAGGCGAAGGCCTTCCCGTTCCGGATCGTGGAGGGGGGCGCGCACGGCGAGCCGAGGATCGTCGTCGATTGGCGCGGCGAGACGAAGGAGCTAAGGCCGGAGGAGATCTCCGCGATGATACTCGCAGGTGAGTATTGCGTTGTGTCTGCCCTTTCCCGATTCCTTTCGTTTTTGGATTTGGCTTCGTCCGTTATCGCGCGGGCGTTGTGTCTGCCCTTTCCCGAGTCCTTCGTTTTTGGATTTGGCTTCGTCCGTTATCGCGCGGGTTCCACACACGTTGGGGAGTTTCTCATATACATAACCTCCGGCTTTTTGTTTTCGTGTGGTGTGACGAACACAACATCCCTCCTCGATATCTCCGGACCTAAAAATGAATAAGAATTGAAGCTCGCCGCGGAGAAGCACCTTGGTCAACCCGTGAAGAGCGCCGTGATCACAGTCCCCGCCCACTTCAACAATCAGCAACGTCAGGCGACCAAGGACGCCGGTCGCATCGCCGGCCTGGACGTCAAGCGTATCATCAACGAGCCCACCGCTGCGGCCTTGTCCTACGGCCTGCACGCGAAGAAGGAATATGCCGACGCCAATGGCGGCGCGAAACAGGGGAAGACGAACGTCGTCATATTCGATCTTGGCGGCGGGACCTTCGACGTCAGCGTCCTGGCCATGGACGGAGGGGTCTTCGAGGTCAAGGCTACCGGGGGCGACACCCACCTCGGGGGGGAGGACTTCGACAATTCCATCATGGCCTGGCTGATGGACCATATCAAATCTAAGTCCGCCGCGGCCCACAAGCAGATCACGGAGAGCCCGCGCTCCCAGTCTCGACTCCGACGCGCCGTTGAGAATTGCAAGCGCACGTTATCGAGCAGCAACTCCGCCGAGATCGAGGTCGATTCCCTCGTGGAGGACTTCAATCTGAACGTCACCCTGAGCAGGGAAAAGTTCGAGGAGCTCAACGCCGCCCTCTTCAAACGGTGCATCGACACGGTCAAGGATGTCTTGGCCGACGCCAGCTGCAAGATCGACGACGTCAGCGACATCGTCCTCGTCGGCGGGTCCACGCGCATCCCCTGCCTCCAGACGTCGCTGTTCGACATGTTCAACGGCAGGATCGAGCTGTGTAAGTCGGTCCACCCCGACGAGGCGGTCGCGCACGGCGCAGCGGTGCAGGGGTACATCCTCGCCACGGGCGGAACTGGTGGCGGTCACGATCTGGCGGGGGCGGAGGCGATGACGGACCTGCTGCTGCTGGACGTCACCCCCCTATCGCTCGGGATCGAGCTGGAGGGGAAGCAGATGAGCACGCTGATAAAGAGGAATACGCCCATCCCGTGTAAAAAGACGAGGACTTACACTACCGTAGACGATTGGCAGACGGTGAGCATCCCTTTGTTTTTATTTCGTTCTCCGGAAGCGAAAATTTCGCGCCTCCCTTGACATTCGTAGATATTGTACGAAATCGCCCCACCCCCACCCCCCATCCGTCGCTCAACTCTAATGTCTCGCTCGAATCGAAAAACAATGTGCTGGTAAAATACACGCGGGTTAGGAGATCGATGTGGTCGTGTACGAGGGAGAGCGCGCCCACGTCGACGCAAACAACAAGCTGGGGTCCTTTGTCATCTCGGGCGTCCAGCGCGCTCGCGCGGGCGAGCCGAAGGTAGACGTCACCTTCGCACTCGACGCCAACGGCATCCTCCAGGTCTCGGCGAGGGATCAGGTGACGAACGCCGAGGCTCGTGCAGAGATCAAGGCCGAGAAGGGCCGTCTCACGGCCGACGACATCGACAAGATGATCGCCGACGCCGAGCAGTACCGCGCGAAGGACGACGAGCTGAACGCGAAGGTTGATTACAAGACTGCGCTGGAGGAGGCCCTCTTCACCGTGCAGACGAAGGTGAGCGAGACGAACAAGCCCAACGAGGTGAAGGAGCTCGCGGACCTGATGGACTGGCTCGAGCTGGATTCGGACAGCGCGTCGCTAGACGAGATGAAGAAGAGGGGAAGGGTGATCGAGGATACGTGGGGCTTCATAGTTGCTTAAGAAAAAAATTGCAAGCTACCTACTTAAAGATAAAGATAGCTCTTGATGACTCATTTTTGTACATTCAAATACCTAATCGTGATTATTCTCTCTTGAAGGATCAGAATACCTCATGTTAGATTTCTTAAGGCTTTCGCAGCTATTATTTTAATGCCGTCCTTATTGTGCACACGAGATAACATGCATGAAATATACTGTGCAAGCGGATAAATAAATTAAGTCGGCCCCGAGAGTGGTTTCGATGTTCCTCGCTTCATTTTTCGTGTGCGTGGAACGAACTCAGTCGGCCGACTGTGAAGTCGATTCGGGTGCGAGATCTTCTCGCCCATCATGAATATTCATTTCGTATACACGCCCTATAGTGAGGTTGGCGGGGTTGACAATGGTTTTCACTTCTCTCGTCTCGCGTCTCGGTCGACGAGGATAGGAGGGGGGTGCAAGCGAGTGCACCACAAAATGAAAAAAAATCACCGCTGACCCCCTGCATCGCCACCACCTTGCCCCCCCGCCGTCGCCCCTCCCGCGCCGCCGGCATTCCCTCCTCCTCCCCCTCCCCCTCCTCCTCCTCCTCCTCCTCCTCCTCCACCTCCACTATTGCCGCCGCCGACGCCGCCGACGCCGCCGCCCTCGAACAGGTCCAACCCCAAATCGTCCCACCGTCCCTCCTCCCTCCTCCTCCTCTCGAGCGCACCCATCGCCGCGCTGCCTGAGTTCGCGGACGTGACTATGCCGTCGTCCATCTCCCCCTCGTCCTCGAGTATCGACGATATCGCGGACTCGGCGATACGCGTCGTGTCCTCGTCGATCTCGTCGTCGCTTAGGCGGTCGGACGCCCACGCGTCGTCGACCACGTCGAGGTTGCACGGGCGCGTCGTCGCGGCGATGCCGTGGCGGTGGTGCGGACGTCGGAGCTTCGCGAGGGCGATGTTCCTGCTGTCCGACATGGCGTAGAGGAGGCAGGGTCGTTGTGGCGTTTGTTCCTGACCTCCCCTCCCGATTTGGCGGGAAAGTTCTGCACTTTGGACACAGACAGATCGTCATTGTTTTTTGAGGCAAAGAAGGGGAAATCGGAAATCGGCCCTCGATTTATGGCGCACATGACACTCCCTAGACACTACTTGTGCCAAAAGATGGAGCCGTCGCAAGTCCATAAAACACAAAACATGACAGGGAGTGACGAGGGCAAGGATAATGCAGGTGCTTCTGCAGCTGGCAGTAAGGTAAATGAGCAAATATTTACTGTGCAATGGGCAGTGAAAACGGTAATCGTCGTTATTGAGTACAATGGTGATCGTTCATTTGATGAGTGTTATGGTGACGAGATTAAGCTTATGGGAATAATAACGTTATAAAAATATGACAGTCAAAAATGGTTTTATATTATAACAGCCGTACCAAAAATGGTTATAAATTATAACAGCCGTTATAAAACTCACGACAGCCGTTACCATGCATGACCGTGTGGTCAGATGGTATCCACGGCGTTAGCGGCGCACGGCATCCCTGTGTGATTGACACCACCTACCCCAACCCCCTGCATGCACAACCCTAACTGTCGGGGCAACTGGTGCCTCACCCTAACGCGGGGCGGCCGCACGCAACGTGGCGTTGCGGTGTGTTATCCAGTCGTGGGGGGGGGCTGCCGAGGTGTGACAATGACCTCTAAAATAATTTATAGCTGTCATAATATATAACGATAGTGAATGTCATTTTTTTATAACGTTATTAAAATATAACGAGTTGCACTTTTCTCGAGGATTACAGGACTGTCAAGGAATGCAAAGCCGGCAATATTACTAGACAGAATACTTCAAATGGTGAAAATTGTCAATAAAATTATAGTAGTACATTTATGACCATGCCAAATAGATACTATGAGAGCGTATGATTGAGTCTGAGTATGCACAACAAAGACAGAGTTTCAATGTTGATTGTTGATAACTCTACCGCTCCTGATGACAAAGTGGAAAAAACAATATGTGAATTTGATGAGTTTGAAGTCTCACAATTTTTATTATGAATGATTCATAGGATTCATAAGCTTTCTTTTCCTCTAATGTTCCACCAATCCTACTAGGCTTTAGTTCTGTTATTTATTAGGAGGAACCGACCGGCAAAGCTGAAAGTTTTCATGGCAATCACTTTCCGCAACTTTATCTCAGCGGCACAAGAATCAGAGCGACCAGCAACCAAGTCACCAATGCAGCAACGGCACGTGGCAATTCCACCTTATCCACTTCGTTCCTGCACGGAATCTCCATATCCCTCTGTGTAAAGCTGTATATGAATAAATACCCAAGCAGGATGCTACTATCAGAGGTGAACGATGAGATGAACAAAACCAGAAACACCAAGCTCGAGAACGTAAGGTGCCAGACACGTCCCAAAATGGCCTGCGACATCCTCCCACCGTCGGTGCTTCCCACTGGGACCAAATCGAGCGCATGTATGATGAGACCGAGGAATCCGCCAATCGCGACGGGGTGGAGGGGTACCTGAGTCGTCGCATCCTGATTGAGGAGGATACCATCCCCTCCACCCAAAATCAAGTCTACAATCGTCCCAGCAAGGGTGCTCTGCGTTAGATATCCCACGGGTAGGCTGGGCAGGAGCTGTGCCGTTGACGGATCGACGGTAGTGGTGAGTTGAAGTCCCACGAGAAGGGCGACAAAGGAAACGGAAAGGCCAGTGATGGGACCAACGAATGCTATATCGAAGAGGTCGGCATATCCCTTGGGAGATGTTTTGATGCGATTCTGAAAGCTCAAATACGGTAGACCAAGCGATGGCAGGATTGTAGGTGTCGTCAATTTCACCTGTGAAGGGAAACAAAGATTTAGCAGATGGAAGCACCCAAGGCTCAAAAATATGACGAAATCGTGGCAACAAAAATCGTCAACTCACCTGTTTCGACCAAGCCGCCAATATGTGAGACAATTCGTGAACTCCCTGCGCAGCCCCCAATGTCACCAGCAATGGCACGAGGAGCTCATTGAACCATATCAAATCGTAACTCCCGCCCGCGGAGGCGACCTCGCTCGCCTCCCTCAACCTTTCCATGACGACGGCGTTCTCCCCGAACGCGTCGATGCAAAATACGAACGACATGAAGACCGCGATGGCGGACGACGCCGCGGAAAGCAAACCGGGCGCGATCGGCACGAATTTGTTCGGGGTGATAAGTATCGCGTCCTCGAATAGCTCATCGTTGGCATCGGAATATATCTCCACGTGGCTGATTTGATATTTCTCCAACCACGTCGGATTGGCCTTGACTAGCTTGCCGTCCAACGCGTCGAGCAATTCCCCGGACGATTTGAGCCTGTTCGTTCCGCGAATTATGTACCCCCCCCTCACCATCACTGGCCTTTCGGTGGCCATGAAATTCTTCTCCAGGAGTTGAAACACCACGTTCGCGTCCTCCTTCGTGGGTAGCACGTCCTCGTCGGCATCCTGCAACGAGCGTGGGAAGAGTTCCATCGCGCGCGTGGCATTCTCGAGCCGTTCCTCGACCTTCGACGCTAGGAGCTTGGACATGCCCGCAATTTCGTACTCCTCCTCCTCCTCGTCCTTGTTTTTTCCCCGTCGTCGCTTCCCCGACGACGACTCGTAAGCGCTGACGTCCCCCGCCTTGATCCGTTGCATGTTGTACAGGCCGCGCAGCCGTTCCGTGGACACGACGCCCGATTGCTGATACAGATCGCGCACGAATCCCTCCCTGTCGGTTATGGAATCGTAACCCCTCTTATATCCAGCGGCCATCGCCAGCGCGTTCTTCAGCGGCGCGGACAGATCGTCGAGGAACGCGATGGCGCTCTCCACCTCCTCGTCTGTCGGCGGGGCGAACGACGCCCCCTCCTTCTTGACGTCGTCGTCGGGAGACGTCGTCGATCCTCCTCCTCCTCCTCCTCCTCCCGGCGACGGCGCAGCCCTCGACGAGAACGACGACAGGCCGAGCAGCATGCCGTCGGCCTCCTCGTTCCCCACGCTCCCGCGGACCAAATCCTCGACCCTGTCCCTGAGCTCCTGCAATTTTCTGCCCGACGCGATCCCGCCGTCGTCGTCGCCGTCGCCGTCGTCGCCCTTGGCGGTCGCGAATTCGCGTATGTCGCGTTCCAGCCTGTCGATCTTTCTCAGTCCGAGCGCGAGCCTGAGCCTCTCGGCCTCGTTGCGGTATCGATCGGCCTTCTCCCTGAGCCGACGCGCCACCTCGTCGGCGCCGCCGACGTCGCCGTTCCCGTCGTTCCCGTCGTTCGAACTCCGCAGCATGCTCGACGACGACGACGACGACGACGACGAGCATGTTCCCGCCGTTGGCCGATCTCGAAGTTGTTGCCGGATCGCGCAGCACGTGCCGCCGCGTGGTATTCTTCTCGAGATTGGGGAGGGCGCGAAGCCATCAACTACGAGCAGGATTGTCGCCGTGGCAACAACTCGAATAGCGGCAGCGCGTCTCGTCATGGTGAAAGACTTGCGAGATAGAGAGATGGGATCAGACTGCGCTTGTGATTGTGGAGATCGGAATTCGGGTGTTGATTGTCGTCGTCGAAGGAGCCATCTGCTTCAGCGCTTTATTAGAGCTGCTACGTAGCTGTGTGAGCGAGGAGAGTTCGTAACAGTGTGTTGTCAGCACGTGGAGCGCGCCAATATTTTTCCAACGAAGTCTCTACGAGACTATCTCCTTATCGCTCTTTTTGCAGGTTTCCGCAAAAAGAGTGCTCTAATACAAAGCCTCAACTTTGATCACTTTTAATTAATAAACTGGTCAGTTTACCACCCCAAACTAATGACACATATGGAAAGCTGACAGTCTCAGCTTTCAAACGGTATAGGGGTCTGGGGGTCGCGGAGTAATACATCATGATGAAATATTACTCCGCGCGAAATGGTTGAGGTTGTAATTTTTATGTTTTTTGAGGTGCGCTGCAAAAAGATTGAGCCCTAAAAAAAAGGCGAGTGTTAAAGAGTCCTACGTAGTTTCTACGATAAATCTCCTTCATTTTCATCGAAATCCCCCCCCCCAACATGGACTCCGCCGACGATGATGATGGCTTCCCACCCGTGCCATCCTTGCCTCCCATCATCAGAAACGCTCTTCAACAGTATGGGGATGGGTTACCGCAACGTTTTAGTGGCCAAAATTGTCCACCAGCAGGTGTCGCACACAGCGCAGACACACCACCGCCGTCGCGCATCAACATCGCATCGACGGGCGAAGCGAGCGCGACATCTTCGTTGTCGATGACAGAGGCGGCATCAGTATCCGTTCGCAACAACAACAAACGAAGCGCCGACGGTTTAGCGTCGGATGACGATTCACCATCACCAAAAAAAGCACTCCCTGACTTCTCTCGTCGCAAAAATGAAGAAGACTCAGTCGCATCTGGTGACGATTCCAATGGCTGGGAAAGAGAAGAAGGAAGGGTAATGCATGAGTTTGCTGCTCAGGCTGAAGCCGATGACGCGCGGGATGATGCCGCCTTCCCTGACATTGCCATGAATGAGGTGAATGAGTGGGAATTCTTGGCCGAGGGGAATGCAGACGATCCGCCTGATGAACCACGCGCAACTCCGAAATTTGAGAAGGTGCGCATTTCCTACCAAAAGACAACAGGCAAAGCTTTGATTGAAATTGCAACCAAGTTAAATATTGCGCAATCGGGGAGTAAGAGGAAGCTGTTTGATAATATTAGGGATTTTGGGAACGGCCGCACCGACAAAGTAGTAGACGACAACGATTCCTTCTACTACCACCGGGAGATAGTGAAGAGGGAGAAGGTCCCAACATGGCTTCTTCTTCGCCCTGGACCCGTAACCCCCATTGATGGTATCAATATGGCAACCGGCGCACAGTCAGGATTCTTTGGTCCAACGAATAAAGAAAATGCTGTTGGGGGAGTACGTCAAAAAAATTTTCTAACAGATAGTGGCGATCAAATTCAGCGACCGGAGTTTGCGCCGAAGAAGAAGGGTGGAAAGAAGATACCATACCGCATGAAGCTCGCGACTTTGGCGGCCTATCTCCCGCAGCTCAAAAGAGGATAGGCTCTATGAAATGTGCGCGCCCAAAGGATTTCTTTGACCTACAGATCACACCGGCATTCTTCAGTTGGATGACGCTCACGACAAATTGCCGTGCCACTGCGGACGGAGCCGGATCAGGCATGGGGGAGTTCAGTGACTTTGTCCCTTTTGATGATGCTGAAATGTATCATTTTTTTTGTGTCCTATTTGCCAACGGGCTTTCGCCCAAACTACGTGTCAATTACTGGTTTGAAACAGCGGAAAGGTTTCCACTGTTTGGAAATAACCTTGTCTCGAAAGTAATGACAAAGAAGGTGAGCGTGTCGGGCAAGATTATTCG
>JALLAZ010000293.1:0-17438 GCA_036939755.1 Stephanodiscus triporus
ACACCCACACTCATCCAAAGCTGTTACCATGTATGTAATATTCAAGCTACAAGGAATTGAACATAAAAAGCATGGGCATTATTCATTTGCACCTAATGAAGATGCCCCTTAAGTATCCGGGCATGATACCTTCTAGAAGTGGGCCATAGGGGCTATGGAACGGCGGACACCATGGTCGGGGGGTGTTTTTATAAAGTGGCGGGAACAAAAAATACGTAGGATTCTATGTAGGAATTGAAATTTAAACACTTAATCATCATCTATCAAAAGCATGGCGATGGTCCTCTTGTACCGCCTATGCCCGGCGCTGCCTCTCGCCGTCGTCGTCATCGTCGTTGTCATCGTCATCGTCATCACCTGTCTCCTTTCTCCTGTCTCCTGTCTCCTGTCTCCTGTCGGTCGTCTGTCGCCGCCACCAACATTATCGCGCACTCTGTTTGATTGTTGCTTTCGTTTTTGTTTTCGTTGTTGTTGATGTCAACACTGCCCTCCTCCTCCGCCTCTCCTTCTCCTCCTCCTCTCCTCCCTACCACTGTAGTTATCGTGATTCGTATCGTTAACCTCTATCGTCTTTGACCCTCCCACATCATCATTTGATTGTTGTTTTGGGGGAGGATGGCAGAGCGAGGACGTTTATCCCCGTGCTCTCCGCTCCCCCCTCCTCTCTCCTCCCTCTTTCCCCGCTACCGCTGATGTCACCGCCACCGTCATCATCGTCATCATCATCAGCTTCCCTGCCATGCCACCATTTAAATTTGATTGTTGTGTGCTGAACAAAGGCTTGCCCACATTCCGCGGACGGAATTTTTTTATTCGTCGTGCACGTGTCGTGACGAACTGGCGTTTGCAGATGCCAGCGAACCCCTCCCACAGGATTGGAGGTAGACCGCGTGTCGGGGGGTCTTCATTGAAGGACGGGCGTCCTTGGTTGGCAGGGACAGGACCTCACTGGTCACGTGGGGACACTTCCGTTGACAACAGCAGAAGAATTGCCATTGTCGCGGTGTTTTTGTTGGTTGGTGACAGTTTTTCTCCACGGGGAGTAGAAAACTTGCAATTCTGGCTTCGCAGTCGCACACGCAAGTGAAATCCCCCTGCGACTGCGTCGCCAGAATCGTGAGCTCGCCCTAGTAGTAATGGGGCGATAATAATATCACAGGGGTCAATTTCCGCTGAGGCGGTCTTATAAAAAATCGGCAATTTATCACCAGGGGAAAAATGGGATGTGGCTTGGCCCGCGCGCCCAATTTTGGTTGTGTACGTGGAACCAAACCTTCTTTTTTTACTTTCGCATGGGAAAATTCTGGAGTGCAGCCCCTAGCAGGGTTCCCGCCGCCGCCTGGATATATTTTGTTTCGTCCTTTCCAAGTGGGGGGGGCTTTTGACATTCTCCACATACTGCGCTTTGGCTCCATATTGCAGTATGACGTGCGGATGAGGTGAGTTCTGTTTCTTTGTTGTTTTTTCATGCTTGAATCGTAATAATGCTTTCTCCAAATATCCTGGCATGTGCAGATAGACCTTACGGTTCTTGTAATCCCATTCCACGGTGAGTCCTATGTATTTTGTTGTGTCCCAATCGACTGTTATGGTGTAATCCTTTTGAATTGCATTGATGAGATGTTGAGCATTTTCTTTTTTAGTGTATTTGATCGCAAAATCATCAACTACTAACGTAAAGCATATATCTCTCGTCTCATGCTTCCATAATCCCGGAACGATCTTGCTCTGGTGATAACCTTTCTTGGCTAGACGTTCTTCCAAAAGCTGTTGGGCGATTAGCCCCGCTTGGCGTAGACCATACATTCCCTTTCTGATTTTGCAGTACACATATCCATCTTCTGTCGCTATCTTTCTCAAGTTGTATTCAATGATGATTTCCTCTGGGATATCGGTGAGTTTCAGCCGCATATATTCATATCTTGCCATTGGTGTGTTCAAATAGAAATCTTTGATGTCTAACATCACGCATTTTGCTCCTTTTGTTGATATTACGCTGTTGAAAAGATCTGTACCAAAGTCATGTCAGCTGTTGGCGTGCCCACTTCATCTGGATAGTTGATTCTGTCACCGCCTGCCTTGAGTGTCGTACGATGTGTTTGATGTGTTTCCTTTTTATTTGGTCGTAAATCACAAACAAAATTCCCATACGTGACATCCTTTCATCTTTCCGTAGGGATTTGGTCCTGTCTGATGAAGAAAATCGTGTTGGTCGGATTCACTCTACCTCCTACGCCTTGTGCTAATTGTCCGAATTCATTTGCCGATGATGTATTCCATATCATTTTGTGCTTAGGATGCTTCATTAGCTGTCGGTAGTTCAGATACTCTCCTGTTTCTTCGTCTCGAATGAGTTGAATGCGTTCTGGTTGCTCTCTGGGATTTAGTTGCATGTGAGTTCTTAGTGCCAATCTTGATCGTTGATTCTTTGCGTCACTAATCCTATTTCGTGCTCATTTGTAAGTCATCTCCATCCCTGCAGGTTTAGGTGTAGTAGCGTCCATCTTGAGCGGCTTATCGATTGTGGCCTTGACTATGGTCGGTGGTACACCCTGCACCCTTGGAATTTGCGTCGTTTCCTGCACTTGCACCCTTGGAGTTGGTATGATGTTCTGCACCCTTGGAAGTATTGCTGCCGGTTTTGGTGTTGGAACAAAGGTAACTCATCGTATTGTTGTTATTGGTGTTTGCATCGGTGGGATGGGAATTTTGTTAATCAATTCATCCAGCCTTTGCAATGCATCATATTCAACCGTGCCTTTTGTATTTCTTTGATCCTTCAGTGCTTGCGTGAGGTCATTCAATGCTTTCACAATTGTATCTTCTGGTGTCAAAGTGGGTGCTGTTATATGCTTGTGTTTGAAGTGAACAGTTATTCTCTTGCTCCTGGTGTTCTTGACGCATATCACGTGACATCTATAATAATGTTCATCCGACCATCGACTGCATTCATTGCCCATGTTCCTCGTCTTTCACTTTTCTCATGTAATTGCACAGCACATCCCATGGGAGCAAATGGTGTTTTATTATATTGGTATGCCGAAACCATTGGGGCAACGTTGGATTTGGATTGTCTGAGCAAGTTGAGAGTGAGTGCCGTCTGTGGTAGGAGACGATCCCATAGATGCATTGGGAAAGTGTCACCCACTCCAGCCACTATTGCTTTGAAATGATTTTTGAACGTTTGGATTGCTCTCTCTGCCAGATTTTGTTGATGGTTATCTGGTGGGACTAATTGAATCGAACAATTCTTCATGATTTCAGCTTTATATGCCGCCGATGCTTCATTGTCGAGAATGTGCGTTGTTGGTTTCACCGTTCCCTTTGCTGTTAATCGAGCCCAAAGTGCGAGGTAAGCTTTAATGATTGATCCTTCCGATTTACTTTTCATTGGTTCCGCATCAATATAATTTCCGTCGACCTCCACTAACACCATGATGTATTGGAAGTCACAGGGAAACGATCACTGTGCATGGTTTCGGCAGCATTGTGTATTTTGATGTACACATCTTTCATTTTCTTTGGTGGTGGGTCTTTCAGATTCATGTAATTTGGCATTTCCACTTTAATTCTTGTTGACCTCACTCCTTGTCATTGCTTCTTCATGTGCCCTTTTTGTGTTTCATCAGAGTCAGGGAAATGCTTTCGTACTGTAGCAGCTGTTAATCCTGGCCAAGTGATGTAGTGTCCAGCTTGAATTGTGTCGATCCATGTCTCCTTAACTGGGAATCCTGCTGCAGTGTGTAGATATTTAACTGACTGAGAAATTGAAGGTAAGCTGTATACATTGTTTGCCTCTTCCAGTTTCGGCTCTTCTTGTTTGTCTGATATGGTCCATAATTTTTCGCCGTTCACTTTGCATCCGTGAAGTACTGGTGGTGCCGTTGTGGTTATGGAAACTGTACCCTTTTCATGGATTGTTACGCCTTCTTCACCCGGATGAAAAATCATAGTATACCCTTCTTCAGACATTTTATTGACACTGATGAGCGATTGTTTAAGTCCAGGGAGTATATCGGCTTCTCTGGCTGCTTCTGTAAGTCCCCAAAACGGCAGTTTCGTTTTCGTTGTTGTTCGCAATATTGTGTTGTCGGGAAGGTAGACTTGTTTGCTGGACTTATCTCCTTTTGGTAAGTTCATCTCTTCACTTATGAAGTGAGACATTGCACCCGAATCAATAATCATCCTTTTTTCTCTTCGTTGTTCTAATCGTCGTGTCCACTTGTTTCCTCCTTTCTTTTCATTTTGCGATGGCTTTTATCATATTTATATCCTCCACTTCGTCTTCTTCATTATTGTTATCCAGTGAGGTCCAATAGTTCATTGCTTCAAGGTATGAGTGATTTGTACTTATTTTATCACGTACCACCCCTGGTTGCCACGTCTCTGTTTTTATTATGGACCCCGCGCACCTTCAGGTGCTTTTACTTGATTTCCACGTAGAAAGGCAAGAATCTTTATTCTTTTCCAACTCCCAGCATTCATCCTCTGCTTTTGAGGGGTACTTCTTTCCGCAATTCTTGCAAACAGGTGCGTCATTGTATTTCTTCCTTTTCTGTTTCTTCTCCTCATCAGTTGCTTTGGGTGCTGGAGGTTTGCTGTCTTTCAACAGGAGCATCATTTCCTTCATTGCCTCGGTTGTGGTTTTTACAAGTGTCTCTATCTGTCGCGTGTGAGCTTTGGTAAGATTTGCAATAAGTTCCTCTGTTGCCTCTGCTTGCTCCACCATTGCATTCGCTTTGAAGTGTTTCGCCGATAACTTATTTTGCTTGTTCTCCTTCGCATATACCGCTGAGATGAAAGTTTTGATGTTTGCCCAAGTCTTCTCCGCCGCAGGTCTAGCTTCCCATTCTCTAATGGATGGGTCGAATTTGCCGGTTGCTTTGAGTTGAAAGAGTGCAATGTCACGTCTTTCATTGAGGTCCCAAGTGATTCCATTTCTTTGGAGGCCTTTGATTGCTTTCTCAACCCTGTTGAAGTAGATATGGGGGTTTTCAGTTACATTCCATTCACCGTCTTGTTCGGCAAGGAGGTCCTCTGTGTCAGCAAAGTCGAGTGCTCCTCCTCGGGTGAGTAGGTGTTCGATCATTTGTCTTGGCGTTTGGTTCAAGAAACCAATGTGTCATGTTCTATTTCACTGAGATGCACGTTGTCGACTGCCTCTAGGATGAGGTCTTTTGTTCCCAATTTCACTCCTTCAAAAGTTTCAAACTGGGCAATGAGCTCTTGATGAATTGCTTCTTCTCTGGCTCTGGTTCCTGCTGCCGCGTTCACTGTGAGGCCCGCTGGATATATCCCTTTTAAAACACAACACACAAACACAACACACACATCCCCACCATGATGAGCTTCCGGCACCTCCAGTGGCACGGATTTTATAGTTAGACCCGATCCAGTGCAAACCCAACATGGATGAGGGTTTGGGGGAGGGGGGGGGGGTGAAGCCATTTAATTGAATTGATAATTACACATTAATTTTTAGCTACTCTATTAGTATATGTACAAAAAAATGTAACGTAATCGACAACGAATGCGACAACCATGCCGCCGGGTTGATATGACGCAAGGCACATCACCCAATGGAGCATTTCAGTGGCTTCATGCAAAGCCCCTAAATGCTGCCACCGGGCAAGTGCTCGCTCCATATCAGCTCGGCGGATGCCATGGTCATTATTGCTGGCCTCAAAAACAAACACAAAACATAACTACTTTTAGCTAGTGACTATCCTACGTTTTTACTAGTAAAAAGCTAAACAATTTTGGGACCCAAAATGGAGCCTCTACTCAGCTCATCAAAGCGACAAGCTTTGTTTAAATCTGAAATGACAAAGTTTAGCCAAGGTGCTCAGCTAGTCGGCATTATCTTTGGCTGGCTGAGGCAGCCAAAATTGGCAAAGAAACAATAATTTTACTAAGGTCAAAAAAGTGGTCACAGATATGCGGCCACAGCAGTTAAGCTGTTAACATACACTCCAACACATCGCGGACATTTTTTCCTCGAATGGGTTAAACAGGGCCTTCCACACACGGCCTTTATCAGAAGGGATGCGCTTGAGATGTGGTACTATTCAAGGTTTGGCCATGGTCAACAAGATAGAATATTATGGCAGAAATAGTGTGATTGGCAGGGAAAAAATCCCCCCCCCCAAAAGACGCTAAAGATCATTTCCGGCAACCAATAAATTAGAACTTTAATTCACATGGAACTACTAATACCCAATATTTCATATTTTACATACGTAGTTTACTATCAAGCATATACTATGGCTGCACATAGAAGTAGGTTCTCACAATATGAGAAAAGACACTTTGGATCCTTTCCGGCAACCAACAAATTAGAACTTTTATTCACATAGGAACTAGTACCCGATATTTCATTTTTCATGTACGTAGTTTACTATGAAACATACCGGTATGGCTACACATAAAAGGTAGGTATAGGTAATAGGTAACAGGTAGACTATTATAAAATACGCTCAGCTATACCTTTATCTAGTTGCATTGAGCTTTCCAAACATAATAGTTGCTCAAATATGGCTAATAGCAACAATATTTGGGCTTCTGATTCCAACATAGGGACATGCTGGGCAATTTAGAATCTAAATTGATCTCGACCCTCCCATCTGGTATTCAGGAGCTACGTAGAGCCTGGTACTATCATTCCATAAGTATTGCTAGTGTCACTACCCAGGTGGGAGGGTCCAGATCAATTTAGAAGAGAGACCCAGAGACCGTGGTCTAGTATTCCTATGTACAAAAAACTATCTAGCCAAATAGGGACAAAAAGAAATAAATTTTTAGAGATTACCAAAAATAACCGAAACAGTTAGAACTTTTCCAGTCCAGACTCCCAGGCCCACCTCAGGAAAAATACATTGGTATTGCAATATATTGCAATATTTTGTTATTTTTAGTGCAAAATTTATCATGTTATTTTATTTTTATTTATTGGTACACCGGTTTGAATTGCAATTTATTGCCAATATTGCAAGTTTTCAGACTTACTAGATAGTTTATTTTTATGTAGGAACTAGTTCAAAAATTGGAGTGTAATTCCTATTTTGAGTATGTAACACTACTATTTTACAGTACTTCAGTCCATTCCCCACCCTCCTGGGGACCCATTTCTAGAGCACTTTCAGCCTTTTAGAGTGGGGGATCATTTGACCTTTTCATTCTGATGACGGCCATTGCATTTGCTTGAGTGTCAGGCACCAGAAACAGCAAATTTAATTACCCATTCTGGAAGGGAAATCTGCACTTACAGTGTCTATTCACCAACACCAAAGAGGGGAGGGTGAACGGTGAGTGTTCCTCGAGCCCTGATGAGCAAACATCACCCAGCAGGGGCACACCACTCCGCTGTATGCCCATATTACCTCCACGAGAAACATTTACCCTTGGTATTACCACATGCAATAAAGCATAGCACTCTGAAAGGGTGTGTTGGAACTCTCCAGAGTGGGTACATACATAATGTACCCTTACCTAGAGCCCATGAGAGCAGAGAGCCAGTCCCGAGCAGACTGCTCCCAAAAGAATACTATTACCTGGTTGCTTAGAGTTACCGAGCTGGATTCCCATGTTAACATGCATGGGTAACGCTTTTGGGTTTAGCCAGAGTCTCCTCCTGTTTCCCCCAACATAGGCAAGAATGCCAGGTGAGTGCCTGTGCTGTATCGCTCTGACGGCTGCCATGGTATCGATGGCGACGAAAAAACAAAAAATGCTAACAAAACACAATTTTTAGCTAGCTAACCTACGTTAGACCAAAGCCAAAATAGTCAGAATTTTGTACCTCAAAACAGACCCTCTACTCAGCTCATCGATGCAATGAGCTTCATTGCAATGTGAAATGGCAGAATTAAAGCTGAAGATGTCTTCAGCTAGCTGAGCAGATGAATATTCCAAAAGTTACTAATCGCCAACGGAGCTAAAAAAAGTGGTGCCATATCTGTGCCCATAGGGGTAAAGCTGTTTAGCTGTTCACAATCAGATTATTAATATTACTAAAATAAGATGCTGAAACAGGTGAACAGTTTCCGGATGAGGAGAAGATGAGGAATTTTACTGCTTAGGTGCAGCTGCATGAGCCATCAGTCAATGATATTTGTACTTTTGTGTTTGTTGAACAGAATGTTTATTTGTGGTTATGATTGATCTTCTGCCTTCTCCTTGATAGCAATAGTACATTTGATGATGCAATCTTTTCATCTGTCCCCATTGTCATTTTTCTATTGGGTTTCTTCATTCTATTGCAGAGATTTTTAATCGAAAGTTCCGTCCGTGTCTCCCAGGTTCTTCTCCTGAGTACAATCTTTATAGAGATTTGTCACAGTGTTCCAACCACACTCTCTGTTGGGCAATATTTCTGTGACACAGCATATCAAGACATCTTTCTTGAAATTCACAGCACTCAGGGGATGCCCAACCATTATTTTCTTTAGTGAAATGGGCAGAAAACTGAGTTGCAGCAATCTGCACAAAAGTCAGATAAGCTGTGATGCTACCCCTCTGGCACTGTGAATGCAGGGTTGGTACTAGTATTCGGATCGAGGCGAGGTGGTAGCTTCGGCTTCGGCGGAAAGGGTCTCGAAGAACACGAGCTCTCCGCTGATAGGTCGATAAACCGGCATGTCAGGATCTGGTCTAAACGGCCTATTGGGAGCTAGCCGCCCATAAGAGCAAAACGACCTATTCTAACTCATTTAGAGACGAATGGGAAAGCGATTGTTCCATCGCCGCGGGAATATCGTTTTTTTTTTTCGTCTAAAGAAAATCAATTAAATAAAAAAAGTACAGCACCGAGAGTCATCCTTTCTTCCCTCTAGCATGCCTTCTCTGGCACACGGATAACATCCAAGCACTAGAGTAAAGTTGAATGCTCTTAGTCCAACAAATGGTTCGCCCCCTGATCGCTTCCATATACGTATACTTTCGTCGGAACCCACGCTCTACTAGTCAAATGATTCCCAACGAAAACGCCCCCCCTTTTTGTCGTGCGTGCTACTACCTATCGTAATAATAATATTATCGCGTCATTGACCGACCCAACCGACAAGCAGAAGCGTCGCACATCCGACCGAGGCGGCAAAAACGAGGGCGTCGCTCGCCGTCCGTCTCATTCCGGCACCGCCGCTGGGCGCCTGGGACGGCACCGTCGCCATCGCCGGGGCCGGAGGTTGGCTCTGCGCGTCCGCATCCGCCGGCGCGGGTATGCCAGTGACCTCGCCGCCGTCGCTGTCGCCGTCGCCGGGCTGCTGGCTCATGTCGAAGCCCGGAATCGAAACCTCAAAGTCCGTGCCGAAATCCTCCGCCGTCGGATCGTTCGTCGGGGAATCCGTGGGGATCCTCGACGGCATGCCCCGTCCCGTTAAGGCCGCCACGTCCAAGGTCGGCTCCAGCGTGCGTATGAAGCCGGAGGAGACGGACTCGCCGCCGTAGTTGGTGTTGTAGGAGGGCGCGGGGGTCAGGGAGTAGGTCGGCGGGGGGGTTTGGGAGGCGGCGGGGCGAAGGAGTAGCGTCGGCAGCAGCAGCAGCAGCAGCGCTAGCGGCAGGGTGGAGTCGACTGCTATTCGGTGAGTCCTCATGGTACGGTACAACATAAAAAATAAAAGATAAAACAGCATACTCGACACACGATTTTCGCCGGATCGGCGATCGCCATGGAGGCGGGCGGGGCGGGGGCAGGCATTATTATCCACTTGCCAACAAACAGCCGCGCCTCTGCATCATCATCAATCATCGAACCATCCCATCCAAAACAATTTCCGATCGACATGACATGCCTCGCCGAGACTGGTCGCGTCGCGGACGGTCGCACAATCGGTCGTTTGTTTTTTTCGCCGATTTGTCGAGCCGTAAGGACGGAGTTCGTGGTCGATCTCCCACCTGCCGCGCTGGGTCTGCTACTAATTTTCACGAGGAAGAAAGCGAACGGCCCCGTCGTCCTGGTCATCCGCCAGTGACGCTTACTCATGGGCGTTCTTTAAAAGCCTCGTGCAGATTCTCCATCCCGTGCCGCTGTCGTAAGAGGACGGCGCCGACATGATATCATCATCATCATGGGCAACGCGCGTCGCCCCCCCCCCCCACCAATTTTAAACGTGACGACGACGACGGCGACATGGACGGCGGGGACGATGGGATGCGATGATCCCCTCCCCGACGCCGCCCCGATGCGATGATGAGGAGGAGGGGGAGCTCTGTGCGTTCGGGATTATGGCATTCCTCGCGTCGCGGATGATCGCGCGACGACGGCGACCGCCGCTGGACGTCGTCCGCCCCCCCCCCCCCCCCCATCCAGTAGAACGAAGACGGTTTGGCAGTCCGGATGACGACGACAGCATAGACCAGCTTTAGGCGGCATGTGATGCATTCATGATTAATTATAAAGCATTTAATGTAACTGCGATTGTTGACAGAATCAAAACCCGCCCCGTGATATCCTTAGCATTTCTGATGTGGGCGTGTTTTAGATTGCGATACATCGTTCACTTCCATCATTTAACAATTCCACTTGACACAAGTCACTTCGGGTTGTTCAATTTCATCTAGCTTCCACCATATTTCATGTAAGTGTATGTGCGAACAATATTGACTACTTTTGGCAGCATTGGCGGCGGAATACTAACGAATGATGGCTTCATGCTTGAGGGGGGGGAGAAGATTTGCCTCTGCGTCGGCGGAAGTTTTGGTAGCGTTTGTACCGTTTCGAAGACCCAAAGCGATGTCGTTGGCGGTGGAGGCTGTTTTGGTGATACAACTTTTTGATGACAAGTTTTTAACCGGAAGCTGATCAGCAATCATTTGACTTGCGTGACGTGCCACCATTGCCGAATAAGACAAATCGGTTCTATTCTTGAGGGCCGGAAGGAGATCAAGTAATCGAAAGACGCATTGGGCATCATGTTCTGAGCGTGGGATGATTGGGATGGCATCGCCCCGTCTTGGTTCCATTGAGAATGCAAGCCACCACCGGGAGCAAAGGAATCTCTACATGCAAAAATGTAATTGCTGCGAAGTGAGAGGTCGACATGAGGGTGGATATGTTACTCCTGAACAAATCTTATCTTACCTCATGGTAGAACGCCGCTAGCGGTTCGGTATCGTGTCCATTATGGAGTTCGACCTGCTGAAATCCATACCTCTCTGTGCATGCAATAAAAAAATCATAACGGTTGGTATTGGTGATCAAAGGACAAGCGTTGGCACAGAATTTATCCTTGTCGATTATAGCAAAGGCCCGTCCATGTGGGAGCCACATGATCGAGTCATTGTGCATTGACTCGGAAAGAAGACGGTGAAGCAAACTTGGAAAGTTGTTCTGCGCATCGGGATCAATGACAAGGATAGCCACATCGTTGCAGGAAACGCTTGACATCTCTCTGTAGGATGGGAATGCACAATTGCTCAAATTAGAAGTGTTCTCCACACCCAAATATAGGGATAGAGTGTCATCGTTGTTGTTATCAATGGTCTTGTTTGAGAACTTAATTGTCTTAATCTTGTGCGGGTGGTGACGGTAGTAGCAGTCAGCCAAGCTTGCACTGCCGCCACTATTATCAGTACAGTAAGGCCGAGGAGTCGGCCTACCGTCGATGCGCTCGTAGTAGTTGTCAGGATTGACGCTCATTTTCAATTCTCACAGGGGGTTGTGCGTTGTGCATTAGTTGTGACTTCATCTTAAGCTCCACACAAGCACGAACAACGATCCACTACTTCAACTTCATAGAGAAAAGGTTTTGGAGGTGGCGACTCCTCGTATTATCACAGAAGAGATGTGAAGTTATGGACATCATTATTATTTATTTCATTATATGGACATCATTTTTTATTTTGATATGATAACAATAAGTAAGCACGACTACCTACGTCGCTTACTTAAGTTTTTAAGTAATGAAAACATCAATTCGCGGCGTTTGATTCACTATTGTAGTCATTTGGAGTTTTTTAGGCAGACAGAGGCGCATTGAAGCTAAAAGGACAAACTCAGAGCCGCGACATGCGGTATTTTTTACTAGAGTAGAGTGGTTGTGGAATCTTTTTGGTTCGCAGATCGCTGTACCACAGGTTCGCTCGGACAGTCTCACCTCCTGGCGCCGGCGTCCCACAGACAGGAGAACTAGCAGCCGCGGCAAAACGGCCCTGAAGCAAAGACAACACTGATGGAAAAAGCCCCGCAGGAGGTGGGTTGTCCCCCTCAGACCGGCGGTTGTAGGACATGGGAACTGGCAGGTGGCATGGGACGGCGGCGCACGAAGAGGGGCCATCAACCGAAGAAGAAAATTTGGGGGAGAATGTCGGCCCTGTGTCGGTTAATTAGACCGCCATGAAGATGATGTTTGACCCCTCCCAATCCCTTCAGACAAGCAGTCGACGGCAGAGATGATGGCAACACAATTCACTTCAATAAATCTAGCAGAAGTGAGCTTGTTGCCTGGGTGCCTTCGGTTTGAGGAAGCTGGTGGATTTATTGGTGTCGATGCATGATCCCGCTGCTCCAATACTCTGTTCCCGGCTTTCAGGACCTAATTTCGAAGAGTGGAGATCCCTCGTGGGCTCATGCACCAACTCGATCTTATCCACGCTCCGCTGTTCCAAAATATTCTTTATGAATTCCCACATGTCCCCTCATAAGATTGCCGCTTGATTCTGTCCTGAGACACGCAAAAACTTTCTGAGACACATTGGATTCTATCTTGCCTTCCGTGGTGGGAGTCAAAGATTCATGACCCATTGGACGAGTCATAGTCATGGCTCCAAGCTTCAGGGCAGGACGGGATCAACAAACAGCTTGGCACTTCATGCCATGCTTGCCTAGTCCTGGAGGCTTAAGACCTGCTTAGCCCCTTGGCATGCTGTGGTCTTTCCGTCTCCGCCACAAGTCTAATCACGGGCCTTTTCCAGTCACTAGCTAAAAGGCCTTTTAGCTTATGGTGTAACTACACTAGTCTGTCCTCACCATGAGCCTTCCTCAATGGCCAGACCAGACCATGCCCCGACAGTTACGCAGTATGTTGGGGGTAGTGTTCCAAACCCTCTTGAAAACTATGTCTGAAACCTATCCAATCCAGCAAGGTAGAGGCTTCAAAGCCTCACCTCACTGAAAATATGACGAGCTGCTATGCGTCCCCCCCTGAATGTGATCCAGAAGATACCATGCTGCAGTTCGGTTCCTGGGACAGCTCTAGGACTCGTGTCTTTTGAGCCGCCTGGTGTTTGAGACGTGTGTCCGCTAACCAGGGTCACGGTGCAGCCTCAGCCCTGCCACGGGCGTCAGCCTTCCCGTGCTCCCAGCACCCTGGGTCACAGATGGCACTAAGTGGCATTCTGGGGGGACGAAAGCCCATCAGAGGTCAACAAGTCCAAAGATGAATCATAAACTATGAGAAAAACCCCCCCGTACAGATTCCTTGAAGATCTTCAGTTACAATGCCCTTGAGAATTCCTTCATGGTGGGCAAGGCGCTCCGCACTTGAGTATACACCTGACGCATGGGGAGCCCCGCCTCTGATCCACGAGCCGCTTCTTTCTTGCGCCACCTGTTGATGAGCTCGATCACCTGCACATCAACTCCGTGGTTCGTGGTCTCCAGCACTGCCCCCCGGCGGAGTGAGCGCCAAAGGCTGAAGTCTGTTGTTTCCACGGCGCTTGGCACTAGCTTCGGGTCCTCCTCTCGCGCGTGTTCGACCAGAGACCTGAAGTAGTCCTGGTATTTCCCGAACTTCGCCCTCTTGCCCGGCTTCTCCTCAAATAGCCACCCCGTGGTCTTGCCCTGAAGTGCAACGCGTCGGTACATTATGCGCTCCATCCACAGTCGGAAGGGGATTCCGGATCGGGTCTCATCGCAGATCGGCACAATATGCCACCGTTCATCCACCTCCCCTTTGAACCTTCCCTTCAGGGTGATCATCATATATTTGTCCTCCTCCTCCCTGGTCTCTTTCCAGAAGGTAAGCAGTCCCTCCAGGCTCACCAACGGTACCTCTTCCCCCCTGAGACCGGACCCGAACCCGAGTAGCATGAAACAAACCGTATCCTCGACTTCGATCCTCCTCACTGCACTCTGTGCCATCCTCCAGTCCGCCTCGGCCCGCCTACACATCGCAAGCACCATAGCTGAGGTCAGGGCCTCGTTCTGTCTCCTAATCATCCCCATCCGAAGGCGTGCCCCCCTCATGAACCTGCTGAACCACTTTCCGAACGTGTGACTGTGGGACAGATACTGTTTCTTTTGGTCCAGCCCCACAACCGTGTCGCAAGCGTATTCCCTCCCTGCATCAAAAGCGTTGCCATACCATGTCTGCGTCTTCCTCATGGTGTCGTACTGAATGGTCGACGAGTTCTGACCTACACGTAGCGAAGTTACTACAGTGAGTATAGCGACTCCAAGGCCCAGTCTGTCGCTAACAATGGGGTTCCCCAACGTAGGCAGCAGGGACTCGGTGCGAAGGCTTAGATGGCTTACTGCAGTCACGTAATCCCTGCGGCTCCGCGCCCAGTTCCCAGCTACCGTGTCGGGCTCTCTTGCCCACATCACATCCAATAGCACCCTCCGTATGGCCACCAGGGTGAAATGGTCGTTATAGTCTCCTATCACTGGATCCCTCCCGGTCACGTTTCGAAACGAGCATAGGTCGCACTCGAACGGGACCCCCATCAAATGATCGCCGTTCCGGCCACAGCGGTACCTGTCATGCGACTCTTGTGTACCCAGGTCCAGGTCTGAGCCGTTTGCGTCTCCGTTCTTGTCCAGTCTCGGAAAGGGATCGCTTGCGGCTTCTCGGTAACACGGACCGCACCAAACATTTCTGCACGGGCGGGAATCCCCCCGCCCAAGCAAGTAGTTGCTGCAAAACAGCCCGTGACCCGCTCGCCGCATCTTCCCACACGCGTTGCACGCTCCCTCCCAGCTCATGTAGTTCCCCTGTGTCATTACACTTGAACCCGTCAATAAGTGCCCGTTCGTATCGTGCCCCTTCGTCAGTTCCCTTAACCAGCCAGGGTCCTGTGTACCTTGGTACGTGTGCAAGGGGAAAGACGATGGCAACTATTAGAGGCTCGAACTGGCCAGGGGCCCAAAAATTTGCGCCAGCGGGGACAGTGAAAAACACATCAGCATCCTTCCCCAAATCTTTCCTCCACATATGCGTCATCAAACGGGGGATTACAAACACGTGCGGCCACTGGGGGTGGGCCATCCGGTCCTCACAAAACAACTCCAAGGCCGTCTCCATTACTGCTGGGGCCATAAGCCACAGCCTTGCCGCCTTCAGGTTCTTGAGCTCAAACATGGTTTCGGCCGTGACTTCTTCCAAAGGGAGACCGCCCCAGTCCTCTCCTTTCTTGGTCCTCCACCAGCTCCGTACCCATGAGCTCACTGCACCCTTGGACCTCTCATCCGCCCCCAGGTTAAATGGAAGGAAGGAGAAGGGGTCTGCCCCGGCGAGCACGCCCTCTGTTAGGTCCCCTCTTGAGAGACCGTCCACCCCTGTAGCTTTCATCCTCTTCCCCGAAATGTGTAGGACTCGCAAAATGAAGCCACCATCGCGCTCCGTCTTGTGCAGTCTGAATACGATGTCGTTCAACTTCTCGCTTGGTGAGTGGCCCTTATAATACGCCCCCTCAAAAGCTGAGTTATCTGTCAGCACGAACACCTCATGTTCGAATAATGCGCCCCCTTCCGACAGCCTCTCAATACGGTCTGTTAAGTTCTCCGCCTCCCTCACGTTTGACGACTCCTTCCTCCACTGCACCTTCCAGGGCCCGGCTTCATAATCCACGCCATACTGTTCCACCACCGCGACCCCCTTTCCCGTCCCACTGGCGTCCCCGATGACGAAGAAAGCCGTGACGTGTTTGGCTCTATACAACTGTCTCGGGGGTTGTGGTGACTCGGTCAGCTCAAGCAAGCAAGTTATGTCCCTCCTCAGCCTTGCCACGGGTCTTACGTCTCCCGGGGGCTCGTCCGAGGGATGCTGGGGGGGGGGGCTGGCCTCTTCAGGCCCGTCCTCGTCTTCCCTTCGGCACGGAAGTCCCCGGCTGGCTGTCCAGACCGCCATCGCTCTCTCCAACTCCTCCCCCCTCAGCTTAAACCCCGATGCCCCCCGCCCGGGCCTCCAGGAATCCACTGTGAGGTGCAGGCCCTTGATGTAGGGGTTTAACCATGGGTACGTTCGCACCACATAGATTAAGAACCCCCTGATCTCTAGGAGGCGCTGTAAGGGAAGGAGGTCCCGAGCTATCATCCCGTCCAGTTCTCGTATCAAAACTTGTGTCTTGTCCCACTTTTCCTGCGAGACCATCCCGCAAACTTGGTCTTGGTCCGTGTGCGTGACCGTGCCGGCCCACGGCCCCGGTGTCCTTGAGGCCGAGGTACGCTTTCGCGCTGCGTCTTGTACTCCGAGCCTAGCACACATAGCCGCGTAAAACCTCGCAACTCGCCAGGCTATCTCAGCGGAATGTCCTATGGCCCGCCCATCATCCACGTACACGAAAATCTCCGCTGCGATGTGGCCGTCTACGCGTATTTTCATCACCCACGGCAAATCAGCTCTGTAGCCCGGCGACCCTGGCAAATTGAGCACGACACGGTCCCAATGAAAAGGATTCGCCACGTCCCTCCGGTCCCCATAGGCCACCAGCTTCAGACGGACCTGCCATTGAAGGCTCCTGTAAGGCGAGTCCCTGAGGCCCATCCAGTTCCTTTCCCAGCGCTCCCACCTTGCAGGCCGTAGCTTTTCCCAAACCGCATCCTCGGCGGCCAACGAGCGTACCCCCCGGACGTCAACCCCCGAATACTCCCGCAAACTCTTGTGAAGCCGATAATTCAGGAACTGGTCTTGTACGTCCAGATCGCATTGGAAGAAACCTGGTAATATTGCCCTCAGCGTTGCCCTAACGGTGGGCAATCCAAAGTGCGGAGCGTAGAGGACATCGTTAAGCCCACAGCTGGTCCCGTTGTAGACCATCCTAATATCTGTTGCCCCCTTGTCCACGCTGAAGAAGCTCGTCCTGCTCTCAATCCTCCCAGCCTTAATGTATTCCAGCTTTCGTACCTTCACCACCTTAGCCCGCATCAACTCTTGCTTTGCTGGGTCCTTGTGCTTTGACTGCGGGCGGAGGTACGGGGGCCCAAACGAACCCGTGATATAGTGTGGCTGGCCATCTCTCACCTCCCTTTGATACTCCTTGGGCCAGTTCCAGAAGAGGGGCGCCGACCCCTCCAACCATTCGAACCAGTTGGCGTTTGCGCAACGACGGATGGCATCAAAACCGGCCTCCACCGTGGCCGCGCCCTCTTCCGAGTTCCGAAGCAGGGCCCATTGTTTGTTGTAGGCCAACCTGCCCTTGGCTGTCCACTCATACACTGGCCGAACGCGTCCAAACGCCATCCCCATCCTCCAGCGGACCATCTGCGCTGGGGTGGGCAGGTT
>JALLAZ010000294.1:0-17400 GCA_036939755.1 Stephanodiscus triporus
GTCTATCAATGTTCTGCTGTGTTGCTTGTGCATTGGGTGCTCATTGTGACTTAACAATATTAGGACAAAGCTGGACACAACTGATATGTTTGCGCTCACTTATAGTTTTTGACTGGTACCATACACTCTAAATTATTTCACTCCCGCAAATTAACTCCCACCCATTTTTTTCTAGAGAGAGAGATGTAGCGCAGATTAATTCTAGGTTGTATTGTGGAGTCAGATTGGGCTACATGATGCATCAAAACTTGCATTTGGCATATCCTTCTATGGTGTCCTGCATTTGTCTCATGGTCATGGGAGGTACCTTTGCTTAGTACTACTTACGCAACAATTTCAAAAATCAAAAATTCAACAGTTTCAAACAAACAGACATAGCAGTAATCATGGCTGATTGCAGCAATATTACCCTAAGATGATACTGTCTGTCCAGAGCATATTACGTATTATAATAGGACCTCAGCTTTCCACAGGAAGCCACAACTCTCCTTTACGATGTAATGATGGCTGCACTCCATTGATACTCAGAAACTTTTCCATCAAAAGATGCTGCTACTGCTCATCAGATACAAAAGAATTCATTTATCCGGTGTTCTTTCCATCCTCAATCAGGCGGCAATTTCTTAATGCAAGCCACTGAAGTGCAAGGACTCATTTTTTGCACAGTCTTCTTTTGTTGTTCTCCTGTCATCAAATTAGATTCGCAATTTCTTCCCGGTTATCAAGCTCCAAAAGGAACCTCACCATCTCCGCGTGTTCCACCTCCATCATTGTGTCAATGAACTGTGAATCATGGCACCAACCATCTAGGCCTCCTTCAATCCCAAATTGACAGCTCCGCTCACGGAGAGCATGCTGGAGAACATCATCATCGGCCCCCCTCGTGCAGCCACGACGTCAGGTAAAGATTGATGTGACACACAACAGCTCTGCTAGTGCTAGGTTCTCATCAGAAAACCCAACTATCAAATAACTACAAATATCTTCATTTCTGTTAAAGATCTAGATAGTACCTTTCTTCAGGTTACTTAAAATTAGTCCAGCATAAGTAAATAAGATGCAATAAATCAACCCCACCGAAAAAACAACAGAAACATGTTGGAAAGTCCCACACAGCCCACCTCAGTACTTGTGTAAACTGTAAAATTCCGATACGCTCTTAGCTTTGAAATTATCGAATCCGTGCTCCAGAGCTTTAACGAGCCATATGGCACAGTTAACGTTGGTAATTAGACTGACACCAAAGTCGGCGGCGGTGCGTCGGATTAGATATCCTGAGGTAATCTCATCCTTATGAGTTGTACCTTCGCTAATGTTGATCACCAATTCGACATTGCCCTCCTTGATTACAGTCAATGCCGAGGGGATGCCAGTCTTTGGACAGCATGCACCATCATCGGCATCCACGGGTTTGGTAACACATTCGAGATACAACTGGTAATTCTCCTTGAAGAATTCGACAGTCCCGGGTGTGCCGCACAATTTAAACCCCAGCACTCTCAAGACTTTGGCGCAGTTTGCGAACGCATGACGGAAGGGGTCACTCGCTATGGAGAGCAGGATAGTTGCATTTTTCGTCGGAAGCTTAAACCCCGTCGCTAGGAGAGACTGAAGGAATGCCTCATGCACGTCATCCCCGAAGCATGCGACTTCGCCAGTAGAAGACATTTCAACGCCAAGGGTCGGGTCAGCTCCGCGAAGACGCGTGAACGAGAACATGGGCGCCTTTGAAAAAATGTGTAAGTGGTTCAATGTAAGAGCTGCGTAGGGAAAAGGTGACGGAGAGAAAACACCTAAACATTTACCTTCACGCAAACATAGTCAATATCAAGTAATGAAATGTTGTATGGCTTCACGCTTAAACCGCACATTGCCCGAGTAGCCAACGAAATGAAATTGGCATGAAAAGTCTTGCTCACGAATGGGAAGGTACGGCTCGCTCTCAAGTTGCACTCAATCACCATGACATCGCTCCCTTTGGCCATGAACTGGATGTTGAACGGTCCCGTGATATTAAGAGCCCGTGCAATCGCCGACGCATTCTTCTTGATCTGGCGGATGGTACCCACGTACAACTTCTGCGCCGGAAGAATAACGGTGGCATCACCGCTGTGAACGCCCGCATTCTCCAAATGCTCTCCGATGGCATAATTTATAATCTTTCCGCCGCTCGCTACAGCATCGAATTCAATCTCCTTGGCGCCGAGAATAAACTTCGTCACGACGACGGGTTTGTCGTCGGCGACGTCGGCAGCCAATTCCAAGAAGTTTCGTAGTTGCGACTCGTCGCTGGCAACGCGCATGGCGGCGCCCGAAAGGACGAAGCTAGGACGTACCAGGACGGGATATCCGACATTGCGCGAAAAATCGGCCGCCTCTTCCCTCGAGCTCAGCACGGACCACGCCGGCTGATGCACTCCCAAGCTGTCCAACATTTCAGAGAATTGGTGCCGATCCTCAGCGCGTTCGATATCACGTGCAGCGGTACCAAGAATGTGAACCCCAGTCGAAGCCAGGGGTCCAGCCAGATTATTGGGGATTTGTCCACCCACGGACACTATAACACCAGCTGCTCCCTCCCTTTCATAAATGTCAAGGACACGTTCCAAACTCAGCTCCTCAAAGTAGAGGCGGTCGCTCTCGTCATAGTCAGTACTCACAGTCTCAGGATTGTAATTCACAATTATGCTCTTGAACCCATCTCTACGCAATTGACGCACCGCCGAGACGGCGCACCAGTCAAATTCTACAGACGAGCCAATGCAATATGCCCCACATCCTAATACCATAACGCCTCGTTCCTTCTTCTCGGTCAACTCTTGGTATCGATTCTCCGTCACCGACAAAGAACGGAGACGGGCCTTGAAGGCTTTGGTGCTAGGGGTCATACGCCCATCACCTTCAACTCCTTCTCCTACATCACCTCCTGAGTTGTCATAAATAGGAGAATAATGACCCCCCAAAATATCATCATGATCGCCGGAGTAAGTCATGTAGAGATAGTTGGTATTGGCGGGGTATTCGGCCGCTAGAGTATCGATCTGCTTGACGCAGGGCTTGACCCCAAATGACTTCCGGAGGGAGCGGACATGGGCTTCTCCATCTTGGAGCGGGAGGAGGTTGGTGTATTGCGCAATCTTACGTGGGAAATTCATGTATGCAATTCATCAGTGATATCTTTGATAATTCACCCCCCCACAACATTTGCGAATATATTCTCACCTGACGATCACTAAAGCCGGCAATTTTGAGAGACCTCATCCTCTCAACGCCATTTTTTGCAAACATCTCATCAATATTGCCACAGTTCGTGCAAGCGTTCCTCATGGTAGCTATATTCTGCAGTTTGCTCAGAAACCACTTGTCGATCTTCGTTAGATCGTGCACCCTATCAACGCCCCATCCCTCCTCGAGCGCGCGTTGCACCGCAAACAAGCGAGTATCCGTGGGCGTGGAAATCTGCTCCTCCAGTGGAATTTCGTCGCTCGTCAATCCTGATCCTAGCCCCTCCAAACCATCCAGCGCCGGATTTACCATCCTACACGCCTTCTGGATGACCTCCTCAAAAGTCCGCCCGATGCTCATGACCTCCCCAACACTCAGCATGGAACTTCCGAGCTTTTTGCTAACGCGGTTAAACTTCTTCAGATCCCAGCGCGGCATTTTTAGCACGCAGTAATCCAAGCTGGGTTCGAAGCACGCAGTGGTGGTCCTGGTGATGGAGTTTCGAATGCTGATTAAATCCTTTCCCAACGACAGCTTGGTAGCGACGTACGCCAACGGATATCCAGTGGCCTTGCTCGCCAACGCAGAGCTCCTGGACAGTCGCGCGTTGACCTCGATGATGCAATACTTCTCGCTGATGGGGTCCAGTGCGTACTGGATGTTGCATTCACCGACGATGCCAAGGTGGCGTACCACCTTGAGAGCGGTCTTACGAAGCATAAAGTATTCGCGGTTAGTGAGCGTTTGGGACGGCGCGACGACGATGGAGTCGCCAGTGTGGACTCCGACTGGATCGAAGTTTTCCATCTTGCAAACGAGGAGGAAGAAGTGGGGTGGGGAATTATCAGAAAAATGCGTCGCACACCAAGACAAATCGCTCGCAAAATAAACTCACATTGCACACCGTTATGCAATTGTCACTGCAATCCCTAACAACTTCATACTCCAGCTCCTTCCAACCTCTCAGGTCCATATCGATCAATATCTGATCACTGACGCTGAAGGCCTTGGCGGCCAAATCCTTCAACTCGTCGTCGTTCGCCGCGAAGCCACTCCCGAGTCCGCCCAGGGCGAACGCTGCACGAACGAGGACGGGGTAGCCGATCTTATTGGCTGCAACGACCGCCTCCGAGATATTATTGGCACTGTAGGAGAGAGCAATGCTCTCTCCGATCTCCTGCAGCTTTTGGCTGAATATCTCACGGTCCTCAGTGGCCTCGATGACTGGGATTTGCGTGCCCAATACCTCCACACCGGCCTTTTGGAGCTGACCGGACTTCCACAATTCCACTCCAACGTTCAATGCCGTCTGCCCTCCCATGCTGACTATGATGCCGTCCGGCTTCTCCTTGTGTATAATGTCCATTACCACTTGTGGCCTGATGGGGAGGAAGTACACGCTGTCCGCACCCGGTGTAACCTCGTTCTTCTCCGTGCTGGTCTGGACGGTGGCGATATTCGGATTGATGAGAATCACCTCTATGCCCTCCTCCTTCAGGGCCTTGATGCACTGACTTCCCGAATAATCGAACTCTCCCGCCTGCCCGATGCTCAGTCCGCCGCTCCCGACCAGCAGTACCTTCTTGTACGTTTTCTTCTGATACATTAGACCATCCTGAAGCACCAAGGGTTGGGAAATCCTACGGACGTGTCCGACGAACTTGTCGAACAGGAACGAGGTGTCCAACGGACCGCCGCTGGCCTCGGGGTGGAACTGCACGGAGAAGAATGGCTTGTCGGTGTGTATGATCCCCTCGTTCGAGAGGTCGTTGGCGTTAATGAATAACGGCTTCCAATTCGGCGGCAGGGTTCCGGAATCCACCGCGAAGCCGTGGTTCTGCGGGGTGACGTAACACCGTCCGGTGCGCAGGTCAATGCAGGGCTGGTTCAGCCCCCTGTTGCCGTACTTAAGTTTGTACGTGCTGGCGCCGGCGGCGAGGCTCAGCAGCTGGTTGCCAAGGCAAATCCCGAAGATGGGCCGCGGCGGATCCAACCCCAACGCGTACTTGATGCTCCTAATGGTCTGGGAACACATGGTCGGATCTCCCGGTCCGTTGCTCAGGAAAAGCCCGTCCCACTGGACGTTCGCGGGGTTGGCCTCGAGGTCGTAATCGAAGGGAACGACGGTCAGCTTGACGTTGTGGGTGTCGACGAAGAAGCGTACGATGTTAAATTTCATGCCGCAGTCGTACGCGATTATGGATGGGGAGTTTCCGGCGCCGTAGGTGACCACGGACTTGGTCGAGACTTCGGCCACGAGATTGCGCTTGTTCGGATCAGAGTAACTCCCCTTGGGCGTCGGCGGGGGGATCGATGATGATGGATACTACGGCGGAGAGGCGGAGAGAAAAAATGAGGGATGACGGATCCTTGTGAGCGCGAGGAAGGGGCTCCATACATCGCTCCCGATGGAATACATTCATAGCGAAAAACTCACCACGACCAGATTCCCAAGCAGCGTCCCACCGCATTCCCGTATCTTCATCGTAAGCGCCCTCGTATCGACGCCGTAGATCCCTGGGATGCCGTTCTTCTTCAGCCAACTCGCCAGGCTGCTGTGCGCCGCCCAGTGGCTGTGCTCCCACGAGTAGCTGCTTACTACCAGCCCGGCGATGTGTATCTCCCTGCTCTCGAAGTACTTCGGGAGGCCGTGCTCGTCGATGATGGTGGCGTCAGGGACGCCGTAGTTTCCGATCAGCGGGAAGGTCAGCACGAGTATCTGTCCCCGATAGGAGGGGTCGGTGAGGGCCTCGGGGTAGCCGACCATGCCGGTGTTAAACACCACCTCGCCCGAGCAGGAGGTGAGGGCGCCGAAGGATCGGCCTGAGATGTGAAGGGATCCGTCATCGAGATAGAGGTGGGCGATTTCTCCCTGATCAAGTCGATCGTTCATTCGTCCGTTCGTTCGTTTGTTGATTCACAAGGTGTTGGGAGTTCGAGTGAGTACGAGAGAGAAAGTGTGTGTCTTAGGAGAGAGGCCAGAGAGACCGATGACATCAATCGAGACTGCCGAATATCAAGCCACAAACGAGATGGAATAGTCACCACAAAAAAATTAGCTCTGCCACATCGGCTTCTCTTCCTCATTTGGGCATCCATCGGTGCGGACGCCCGCGAAAAATGATACGCGCACTGGCATCTTCGAATGACGGAGAATCAGGATTCAAACCGATAGAGATAAACCTCACCTTGCTATCCAACGCGTCGAGGCAGCCCGCGCTAACCATCTTCACGTTATCGTTTCGGTAATGGAGTCGTTGATGTGCTACCAAGGTGCGTCTGGTGATAAACTGAACGAGAGTGAATGGTAGGTAGATGCGCGAGAGGGTGGTGGCACAACTTCTCGTGGCGGCGGACATGTGTTTTTTTACAAATAATATTATGTGGCTACTACTGTACGTTTGACCTCGTTTGCGAACCCATTAAATTAATTTCATTCTACTACTGTACTACTTAGATACTCTGTACTACTTAGATACTACTCTAATCAGATGCCAACAACAAAAAGATTGTCATTGGCCAACAAAACATGTGATAGAATGTTTGTGTTGAGTTGAGATAAAGATTTAAGTCCATCCCCCAGGTTGCCGCTGAGGTCAAACTTATTGCTTACGTGGCAGCTGACGAAAAAATGACGTGTATGCTGACGTGGCAGCTGACGTAAAAATGACGCCAATGACAGTCCCCTTTCATAACCGTACCATACACACTGCATGGTACTACGATACTATCTCTACAAGAATATAACTATGGGTGACACGTCTTCTCTTTGGTGACGCACGGATCTTTTAAGCGATTCCCGCCAGATTTCATACAACAATAGGAGTAGAATTATCCTCGCCTAAAATTTGAACCACAAAATTTTTGTGTTTGGGGCGCATCAAGCCTGCACAGGAGCCACGGGCTTCTCAAGCACAACAAGTTTTGTTGACACAATCGACACAGAGATTGTTCTGTTGCTGAGGAGTTTACCCCATTCATTGATATTCGTGTGTTAGCTTCAGGAGATTTGGCCACTAGACGCAAACCCACTTGGCAACAATCAGCCTTGCGCAATCATGAGCAGCACTTGTCAATTCGTTGGCATATTTGACGCCTGGCTGCAGCCTGGATTCTGCGCAGAGACCTACACGACGGGACTGGCGAAGCCACGCGGTCTGCATATAAGCGGTGACGGAGAAATCTTCCTGGTCGAGAGCGGCATGTCGCGTGTTGTGCGGCTGGATGACGACGGGAAAACGTGAGCGGTGTTTCCTGTTTCCTTCCAACTTCTATCCATAATGTGTGGATTGCTATATTGCTAACACCGAACACCTACCATTCTCTTGGGGTTTCCTGCACAGGATTACTCCGATCGCGAATGCTTCCAATCTCAACCATGGAATCGAATTATTGGGGGGCTATCTGTATGCATCATCGGATACAACTGTCTACCGTTGGTCATATATGACTGGACAAAATAATTTGAATGATACTGCTAGGCAGAGCGTCATCGTGGGCATTCCTCCAGGGGGCGATCATACCACACGTACACTCGCCTTTGACAAGGCTTCCATATGGCTATATGTGAGCATCGGTTCCAGTGGCAATGTAGTCGTTGACAATACTCGATCTCGTATACATCGATTCAACATCGCTGACTGGGATCGTCCAAAAAACTTTGGAGGTGGTGAATTAGTTGCAGCTGGACTGAGGGATGCGGTAGGCTTGGCATTTGATGATTCTGGTGTTCTATGGGGCGTAGAAAGTAGCGCGTATGGTTTAGATCGAGAAGATCTCGGCGTTAACATTCAAGAGGATAACCCAGCAGATGAATTAAATCGATTCCGCATGGATCAAAAGGGTCAGCACTGGGGGTATCCCTATTGCTGGAGTGAGTACTGTCTTCCTGCTACAAAAGGTGGATCCGGTATTAAGGGGGTTGGTACACTTTGGGCATGGCAGAATTACAATTATCAAACCATCCAGGGTGTACAGGTCAATGATGCATCGTGTCGAGAAAAAACCAATCAACCGGTGATTTCTCTGCCTGCTCGCTCTGTGCCTTTGGGAATTACTTTTTACAAATGGCAGGATATGTCGCAGGTGGCTTCTTGCAAAGGTGGCTTCCCCCAAATTATGGACAAGTGGGCCTTTCTAGCTTTTCACGGCTCGACGAGTGGGTATTCTGCTACTGGGTACAAGGTTGTATTCGTTCCATTGGATGATAATGGCAACCCTACCCGTGCGTATCCAATTGATCTCTTTCGGCATGATGGCGACACACCGGAATGGGATATTAGACCAGTCTCATTGCAATTTGACAGATGTGGAAGACTGTTCATCACGGAGGATGGGATTGGAAGTGTGATAAAGATAACATACAGTGGCGCGTATACAGATCAGGCTAATCCTGTCGACAACGGGGTCGCCGATGGAAAGTCTTGTCTTGTAGAACGTACTCGACCCCCAACTCGACGCCCGACTCGACGCCCAACTCGACGCCCAACTCGACGACCGACTCGACGCCCGACTCGACGACCGACTCGACGCCCGACTCGACGCCCGACTCGGCGACCGACACGTCGTCCCACTAAAAAGCCAACGGTGAGATGTTGAAACTAATATGGAATGAACTTTTCTCCGATAATACCTATGAAGTCACTGACGACATAATCTTTCCTTTGCGTTTAGCGCAAGCCAAGAACACGCCACCCCACCCGCAGGCCGTCACGCCGCCCCACTCGCAGGCCAACTCGCAGGCCAACACGACGCCCAGGGGCATCACTGACAGATGGTGATCTCGATATCACCAAAAATGCTGAGGAGCCTGCATTTTTCAACGGATACGGCGGCGGCCACGACTCGATCGCCGACGTAGACGGAAACAACGACGACGACGGCGACTTGGACGAACAAATCTGATTTCGCTTTTCATTATAAGTTCGGTTGAAAAAAATCATCAATAAAATTAATGAAATTGATCGTAATGTTTATGTTGTGGTGCCATTTTAATCTCGCTTGTTACCAAAGATCGCTGCCTGGATAAACAGTGGGGGAACTTATGCGCCACCGTGTATTCAGTAATACAATCATGACTGTGACGCACGAAATACTTCCTCGATTTGACAGGGCCGATCTTTTGAACGACCATTGCAGTGATGCATGTCATCGCCTCATCAGTGGTTGCATCAAAAGATGCTCTTGTTCTGAGAACAATTGTACGCTTTATGTCATCATTTTTCAACGCTTCAATTAGTGGCATCGCGAAAGTCTGGCATACGCACTCTTCCCAGGATTTTTTTGGATATTGCTGCTTCATATGCGCTGCTGCCTCCAGTGCAGGCTTCGAAACTCGGCATATTGATGGCTTATCCCACTCGAAGAATGTTGGGATTGTTGTACTCTCTTGAAATCTGGAAGGTTTATGTCCTTGGAGGATGACTAGAATGTATATATGAGCTCCCTTGTCAATGTTGGTTGTCAAAGTCTTTCCAACTCCGTGCTCCGTGATTTTTGCAAGCTTCGAAAAAATGGTGGCACGAACGCGTCTAAGAGCAGCGTGTGCTTCTGATTTATGCCTTTTGCTATCGTCATGGATTGCAGTATTCACCAAGCTCAGCAACTCCTCAAAGTGTAAACAAGCGAGGTCTTCTATTCCATCTTCCTCCGCGTATGCAACTGCTACATGCTCTATGACACTGATCAACATCGAGCACACACTTTCTTTCTTTCGAATCGCAATGTCAGACTCCAATAATGCATTTGCAAAATCCATTACTGAAATGTTGCCACGATTATGATGCTCATCTGACAAACCAATCGATGACAGCCACGGTGAACGTCGGATATCAGTCCACAGATCAAATCGACACGGCTCCCACTGTGGAAGGTGATCAAAAGATTCAATTAAGGAGTGAGCGCAAAGAATCATGACTTCTGCTACTTCAGACCACTGTCTTTTTGCGATATGTATATCTCTCAGTGTTAACAACCATCTCAATTTCTGTGATAAACTGGTTTCGTGCGAAAAGAAGCTCGCAGCCTCAAAAACGGATTCCTCATCGGCGTCAAAAACTGCTTTGGCGGGAAGAAGTCCGAACTGGGGAAAGCTTGCCACAGTGGCCGCGCGTCGGGCTCTGGCGATTTCGTCAAGATCAAGGTTAGAAGAACCACTAAGCCTGATTTCAACTAGGACTGCGTCAATGATGGCTTGGGCCGTTCGACATAAAATAGTAAGCGAAGGCAGCAATTGAGGATTGACCCGATCGTCATCAAACGGATTGGTTTCCTCCACATCAGCGAGAGCACGGCGCAAAGGCCAAAGTGAAGACTCGACGCTTTCCATAGATTTTATCAGGCCGCTTACACTGTATAGTGCAATTTCACGCGCAGCTATTTCAGGCATAATGGATAAAAAGCAAAGGGATAGGGAGTCGATGCTCCCAAAATCTTCATAAACTCCGCATAAAAGCGAGACTAGAAAATCAACAGCCATGGACCGAATGGATAATTCAGTTGAATTCATCAATGTAAGAACAATGCGCCCCCAATGCTGAAGACGGCTGCCAACAGACTTCAAGAACATGAGCACTCCAAATTTATCAAGGGCATATGCGCAGCCTGTTCGAGAAAGGCACAGACCAGAAAGAGAAAAGAACTCAATGATGTGCGACAGGCAAGACTCAAAAAAGTCTGCACATCTCCACAACGACAACTTACTTCCTAGAGTTCGAAGATGAGTCACAGATGATTGTGGACTTGCAAGCAAATGAAGCAATACATCAAAAAGAGATCCACCAAGCCTTTCAAGTTCATCTTTATCTCTTGAAACAACATGATAACATTCATCAACACATAGGATAACTGATGCAGATATACAGTTGAAGGCTTCTTGGGCTATCTCCTTCGACAATCCACCTAGGACAGGCAGTGATTCATCGCCAGATATAATGAAGTGTTGCGCTGTAGTACCAGCCAATTTGAGAAGGAGGACGAAATCGTTGATTCTGTTACCCTGAATTTTTTTCAAACGGAAGGGGGTGTTGGAAGGCATTGATCACTGCTGAAAAGTAGGCACTTATGACAACCGATGTGATGTTTTCTTACCTTGGAAAGCTTGCGCAACTCATCGCGAATGATCACATCTGGTCCCTCTTGAAGTATATAAAGCAAAGAAAGAAGCCAGGTGACTCTCACTCTCTGATTGGGATCCATCCTGGCCAAAATTAAGACAGCATTAGCAGATTGTCGTAGAACAGCACTTGTGGATAAGGCCGCCACACGAGAAGTGGATGCAACAGTTTGGAACCTTGAATCCATGGCGTGCCGCTTTATAAGAAGCTCATACGCGATGAGTATCGAATGGAATGCTAATGATTCCATGCGAAGAAGGTCGCCACGCGATAGCACACTATGTTCTTTTCTTCTTCCTTGCTTTGCAGTCTTCTCTTGTTTTTTAGCCTCCACGATTATGGTCTTGCACGATGTACTGCAGATGGAGAGGCATTGATTCATAAGCAAGTCAGACAGCCAAAAACTTGGAGGGAAACGATCTACTTCATCCCAGTGTTTTTGCATGAAGTCCTTGTCCAAATCGTTGCCCGCGCATTGATTTGTCCACGTAGAAGGTTCTGATTTCATTCTAGGAAAAGTCCCTGTAAACTTTATGGGGAAGTTCAGCTTGGAGAAAGCTGGCATAACGGCAAGTCTTTCCACAGCGTGCAGCCTGATTTGTCTTGCACATTTGCTGAGCCTTTGATGAGATTTTTCTGTCACATGTGCACCTTTTCGTGAATTATCTTCGCATTCTCCCAAAATATTGAAATATGAATGGATTAATGTGGCGACTTGAGTTGGGTGTAAAAGCGTAAATAATCCAATGAGAAAGTCCAACACGCAATCACCATCCATAAGTGTTTTTGTCAGCATTTTGTCGGCATTCGCATGTCGGTTGTTTCCACTCAGCGATTGCCTCATCATTCCCAGAGCAATTGTCTCAACTAAAGCGATGAGGATTTGAATGTGGTTGTCGTCGAGAAATGTCATTGGCACATTAAGTTTTGATGTGTCACTCTGGGCGCACCTCATACCGAGAGACTTCAAACAAAGCGGCAAGAAAAATGACATATTCCGTATGAATGAGAATGCTACAGCAGAGTCACTCGTTGAATTATAGCCCCCGTGGATAAGTTCATAAGGCCAACTAGGGATAGCATTGCAAGTACTGCGAATCTGATAATTACTCTCAATCGAAGCTGCAAGTGAGGTCCAGGCTTGAACCCAAAGTGCAAACACCACTTCGTACAAAAGTGGTGTTTTTGATGTCGCGACACTTTTCCCATTCAAGACTGAGTCGTCGGATTGTCTTATCGGATGAAACACCATAGGGGAGCTATTTAAGCATGATTGCTTTCCACGCAGAAATGGTGCGATATTCTTTGTCTTGCCCTCCTCCTCGACATCCGAACTGGGTTCAAAAGGACTTTGAATACTGCCGATATCCTAGATAGACGGACGGGAGGTATGAATAAAATGACAGATAACATCAGAAATCACACTGTTGCCAAACTTCTCACGCACCATCATTTGGATTGTAGTACTTATCTTTCGACTATTCAAAGTTCCATTCACTGTATGTCGTGGGCTGGTGGCATCCACTGAAGGTGCTATGCATGGCGCAATCACAAGCCGGGCCATACTGTTGACACGGTTTGCCATATCTTCGGCTCGTTTAGTTGAGAAAGAGAAGGGGTTCGAATTTTTGGTTCGAGTGGGTGATCTCTGGGGAGTTTTTGCGCTCACAATACCAGACCCACAAGTCCAACTAATTGCTACTGCATCGTGAATTCCAGTTGATGAGCTTTTTGATTGAAGTATTTCATCTTGTGTTCCAACCGAAAAGCTTTTGGAATCTAGGATTGAAGGAAATACTGTCAGAGAATTACCTCTAGAAAGTATTGTGCCAAATGTCGCCACCGTTTCGTCATCTTCAAAATATTCTCTAGCATAATATGCATCATCATCGTTGAGCCCTGCCTCTGCTTTCAGTTGTTCGCTTCTTGTTGCAACGAAAGCTTTGCGCGAAAATGTTTTTGTAGCTATATCATTCTTGGGAGATTGCATAGTATATCTGGGAGTTCTTCTTTGGTCATCATTTGACTCAGTCAATGAGGAATAGGGCCCATCGAAAAAACCGCCATCATTAAGAATGTGACTTGAATCTTGCGACTCGCTGAAGTGTCTCTCGTCAATGGAGAGTCCGTTCTCTGAATGCCTAACCTTACTATCAGAAGTTCCACGACGATGCTCGAAAAGATGTTCGTCGAAGGTGTCTAAAAACGATTTCACCAGACGCAGATACTGCAAGGATAATATGCAGCAATCTCTCTCTTGGTAGGATGTTCTCGTCTTGTCTAAGATCTCAAACATGTTACGAATGATAGCAAGTAATGCAACTGCCTTCTCAGAAGCATTATTGAGTCTATGCCACTCAAAATTGCCTCTACCAAAAATATCAAACATCGATTCAAAGTGAAATGATGTGCGACACTGGTTCAGAAGGAGCATGTTGGCTGTGATGAGGCATAAAAAGTGGCGTTTCACTGCCTGTCCCGAAGACATCGCGAGAATGTCAAGGAATGGAGACCCCAAGGAACAATCTACGTCCATGTTCGAACTGCCACAGCAGTTTGCGGAACAGGGCATGAGCAATGGATAGTCTCGTAGTAACAATGCCACTTTGGGGTCGGAGACGTGAAACGAGCTAGCAAGTCTTGTTTCAACTTGTATTTGGATGCCCTCGCTCAGCTGAATTCGGTGAAGTCCGTTGGGGATTATGGTGGTCACCCGGGTCCCGGACACTGACTCCTTTGATGAAATGATGAAAGGTATTGCAGTATTCGCTATTGGCTCAACATCCCCATTGCCTCTCACGGCAAATAAAGAAAATAGTAAGAAATGACGACGATCGAGTATATCTGGCAGCCGAATCTTCACCTCATCTTTCAGGGGAATGTCTGTCTGACTCGTCTCTGCTTTGCTCTTAATCTTCTTGTCATCCATTTTATTTTTGACTAGTTTTGTGAAGAAGGACTCCACCAAGGGAGGGCCCGCGGGCGATGATGCGTTGTAAATAGCTTGTAATGCCTGATATGTAGGCTCTGAAGTATCATAAGACTTAGGATCAAGAGGCAGCTCTTGTTCCACGACTTGTATCCGAATAGTCATACAATTATCGCTTCCGCAACATTTCGCTCGTGACTTGTTTTCAACTCGACCAGAACTCCAACGAATCAAACGGGGGTATATGTAAAGTAGATTGAGGACAGTGCTGGAAGCCATGGCTGAATCATCGTCGTAGTTTCGAGGGAGGGATCGAGGGGGGAAGTATAGCACTTCCTTCAGGTCGAAGGAGGAGGAGTATCCGGACTCTTGCGATGGCGGGAGCCTGCGAAGATTGGACCGCTGCCTTTTGGCGCCCTTCGACGTTGGCCCATCGTAGCTTACCGCACAGTCTCCGGTGACATCCGCGAGCAATTGAAGTCCCAACGTTGCTACATCGTCATGCACATCACTGCGGAATATCTGGGGTGGTGGCTCATCCAGCAAGGCCCGCATGAAATCCCGGCCAAGGTAGGAAGTGAACACCTCAATATAGCCACCAGTGACATGGGTCGACATCGTCAGTGAAGATGACGGTGGATTCGTGATACACGCGAGCCTTTTGACGAAGTCCTCGTGCGACTCTGGTTCGTCCGGAAAGGCGAAGAATGGCGATCTCTCTCGCTTATGCTGGGCGACGTCGTTCTTTCTGCAAAATGCTGGAGTGATGCTAAAGCCTACGGGCACCAAGAATTGAACGCCCATTTCTTCCAACAAGGCGGAGGTGAAGTTGCTTTGCTGATGCTGTATACATTCAGCAACGGCCGAGATATCCTCGTTTCGAAACTTTCCGCTAAGCATGCTCCCAAAAATAGGCTTTCTCGGCCGGTCGGCGCAGTCGGCCTCATCGGGTCGACCGTTCGCCCGATGGACTTGAATCACCAGATACAAATCTCGCGGAGAAACCTCCAATGGATCGTACGACATTATCGCCCTACGTTTCCTCCTGCGCCATGACTGCGGACGCCCCCCGTCCTTTGTGTCATCTTCGCCACCTCCTCCTTCGATTTCGTTCCAATCGCCGGCGGGGAAGAAGAAATCCTCGCTGATCTTGCCACAAAATAGGCTGGCGGTGTCGTCGTTGTTGTTTTCGTGGCGTTGCCGTCGATGTCGTAGTTTGTTCGGGAGGGCGTACAGCGCCATAGTGCAAAAGTACGGCTCGGCGTCGTCGTCCTCCTCGCCGCCCAATCGAACGTCGAGCGGACAGGCGAGGAAGTAAACGTGTCCGGGAGGACGATCCATGAACGGGCGCGGTCGCCACGTGTGGAGGGAAGAAAACGTCGCGTCCACCGGCGGGGCGAAGACCGAGTACGACCTCGGGTCCTTCGCGCGACGATGATGAAACCATTCCACGTCGTTCCTCGCTTTGCCTTCCTTGGCCGTGCCGTCCCCCCTCCTCCCTCCCTTGCCCTCGCCGTCCTTCGCTGCGGTCTTTCCGTCGTTCTCGACCCTGCCATTTCGCATCTCGTATTCCTTCGTCGCGCTCCTCCCGAACGCGATTTTTTCCCTCTCGTAGGCCGAGACGAGCTCTCGTCCCGCGAAGGGCACGCCCGGTATCGAACTCCCTCCCGCCCAAACCCTGACGTCCTCCACGCACGAGGGGTGCAACGTGTCGATAGTCTTCGTCGTCACGTCCTCCTCGATCCCCGCCTCCCCACCGTCTCCTTCTAGTACCGATTCGTCGTCGTCGTCGTCGACGAAGAGCATGAATCCCGATGCCAACAGCACGATGCGCGGGCTCGACTCCTCCCACTCGGCCTCCCTCCTGACCTCGTCCATCTTCGTCCTGACCTCGTCGGGGGACGGATTCGGAAAGCCAACGTCCGACCTCGATGGCAGGCGTCTTTTGGCGTTGGTCAATATCGGCGAGTGTTCCGGCAGCGACGACCTCGTCGCGGCGTATGCGTCTATGGGGATGTACCTCCCGTCATTGTCGTCGTTTTTCTTATCCTTCCTACTCCTCCTCCTGCGCGCGGCCGTCGTCGTCGTCGTCGTCGTCGGTTCGGCATTGTCCTCGCGCCCCTCCCATCCCTCCTCGTCGAAAATCGATCCATCGAACCACGGATCTGCGTCCGCGCTGCACGCCGCGTTCCAGTGCAGCTGTTGCACGACCTTCGTCGACGACGACGACGTCGACGATGATCCGTGCATGAATTCCAATATCGCCACGTGGTTCGGACTCGGCGATATCCTGCACGGATTCTTGCTGCCGCCGACCCCGATTCCGACCCCGGAGACGGATCCTCCTCCGTCGACGCTCGCGCTGGAGGCGTCCCACTCACCCGCGACGATGCGACTGCCGCGCATACGATCCATCTCCTCCAGCATCCGCCGCAGCGACGCGCTGCTGATCCCGCCAACGCCGATCCCTGCATCGTCGTCGTCGTCGTCGTCGTATTCGTATTCGTCGTCTTTGTCGTCGTCGTCTTTGTCGTCGTCGTTGTTCCCGCCCCCGCCTCGGCCGCGAATTCGAATGCGGCGGGGACGACGGCGGCCGCTACGATCGAACGCCGCGCGAGACGACATGTCCACCGATCGGACCGACACCCGCATGGCGTTGGACGGATGCTGGAAGGTGCGCGTCGCGAACCTCTTGCCTCCGCCTTCGGTCGGCGGCGCGATATCGGCGGCGGCGGCGGCGGCGGCGGCGGCGGCGGACTGCGGCGGCCTCTGTCGTTCGGACGACGACCTCGTTCCCTGGACTCTTCTCGAGGAGGGGGGGTGGGGAGGCGTCATTTTTTTTATTACGGCCGTCGACGTCGGAGTCACAGTCGTCGCAGTCGTCGACGATGACTCATTATTCCGACGACGACGTGCACTTTGATGGGGTGGCGGCGGCTTTGGGGGCATGCTGTGCATGGAGGATGAGGAGGACCTCGCCGCTGCTGCCGCGGATGAACAATAATTTGGCAGGTGTTGCCTTTTTCCATGGGGACAGGATGAGCGACGACAATGATGATGAAGAGAAATACCGTATACCGGGGTTTAAGAACCACCGGGTTAACCCCGTTATTCTACCAAAGTAGTATTTTC
>JALLAZ010000295.1:0-17627 GCA_036939755.1 Stephanodiscus triporus
CCCAATACATCCAACAACATTAGCGATAAATTTGCCCACGATGCGAGATGGGAAACACAAAGTACTATCCCTAGACTCTCATAAATATAAAACAACCTCTACATCGACTACAACGATAGTTCTTAGGTTTAGCAGACGATGCTGGGAACACGTGATTTGTTTTTTTTGGCGAGGGGGGCGAGTTGCGTCCCCTTTTTCATCCATTTGTTTAAAACCATTTTTTGCCTAACACAGGCGACATCCGCCATTGTCTCTGCCTGGCGCTGCCCGTGACTGTCGCCTGACAAGGGATGGCATGCATGCTCGCCACATTATGGGCAACGCCGGGCACGCACGATTCCCTGTAATTTGGCATGTGGCATTGTCTGGTGGGGTGCCAAAAAGGCGATCCAGTAAAAAAGTTGAGAGGGGTGGGGCTGAAACCTTAGGCAGCCGCCATTTGACAGGGAGATGTAACAACCAACACAAGATAGTGATGGCAGTGGGGGGGGGCGTCAAAGAGGAGATGCGCGTGAGCGGAATGTGTGGGGGATTGCGTTTACTGTTGGTTTGGGTGACAAATTGAGCAGTGGAAAAAATAAAAATAGAGAGAGGGACTAGGCCTCAGATTTCAATGGCTTCTGCTGGATGAGGATGCAACAACCAACCGAAAAGCGGCCATATCGTTCGTATATTGCTGGGGGAAATGGGTGCACAGGTCGATGACGACAGGGGAGGATGCTGTCGCATCGTTTCAGTTGTTAAAGTAAGAGAATAAAAATCGATTATTCGAAATTTGTCGTGGCTTTAAGAGGCCATTAATTGACGATTGCACTCAACAACCAACCAAACTAATGCAAAAGCGATGGGGTAGGGATAGTGGAGGACGTGCGACCGTTGGGGAACGCAGGGGGGGCGGTAAGATTGTTCTAGGAGCGGTCTAGGTGGGAGGGGGGAGAGAATAAAATAAAATAAATGCTTTCATTAAATTAATTATTTTCTTGACCATTTGATGTATTTGAATGAAACCCTCCTCTGCATCCCGCATCGAACTACCCATCACGATTAGGTTGACGGGGGTGGGCGGCTGTTGATACAATAGCCACGCCGCTAGGCCTGGCGTTCTGCTGTGCCATTGTGGTGTTGTTTTTTGTGGATTTGGGTTGGCCGGGGGAATAATTCAGTCACTAGTCCTTTTGTGCAGAAAGGACATAAGTTTAATTTGGGACCGAACGCACGCTCAAACACACAAAATTAAGCACAAGCAGAACGCTCCACTTTATTAGATCGTTTACGTAGGAATACGTTGAGAATCGAGAAGATGAATCGTACGTAGGGGTGCATTTTCTTGCAGATTGCTGTGCCGCGTGTTGCTTATCGGACGGTACTCTGCCATAGTAGATAGGAATAGATACACTTCTTGTGTTTTGTGCGAGAGAGCTTTCGCATTATTTTTTTCTCGAACGGAAGTTTAGACGTATCATACACATCGTGTATCGTAATAAATATGTTGTACCCTACCTATGTAACTACCTACCTTACACCATTTTACGGCGGGAGGCGGTACAATAGACTCCCAGAAAAAAAAGGTTACGATACCCACGAAAAAATTCATGGGTTCTTGTTATAACCCTCAGTCTTGCCAAAGGGAGGGTCTTGAAATAAATATCTATGCACTCAGCAGATTCATGATACCTTCATTCACTTTTCCTGTGCCTTTTGGTTTACGTGTTGGGAAGATAGAAGGAGTTCGGCGAGGAACGTACGGCGGCTTAACAATTTTTGCGGCGGTGGTGACTGCTTCTGCTTCTTCAAACAAAACACATCGATAATGCCGGGTCTTATAGGCCGACTCAACTGCCTCTCCTCCAAGAAGAGTAACAAGAAAAGGCACAACGACAACGGGGGGGGGAGTAGCTGTGACGACAATGGCGTTCGGGCGCGAAAACAATTGCTAGTGGCGTCTCCGACGAGTTCAACTACCACGCCGACGCGAACGATGTAAGTCAATCTTTTATTTTCGAGATGAGTATTTGTTCTGCGATACTCATTTTACTCCGATGCTGCTAATATCGCAATACATTTGCTGACAATTTTGTTTGATAATGCCAGCTGCTCCGATATCTTAAGTTCCTTCGAAACATCGAAAGGATCATCGAGAACTGTTGCTAGAACAACCTCGGATACATCGAAAGCATCGTCGAAGCACTCGATTCCATTATCCTCCAGTTTATCATCCAGTCTTGCTCCATCGAGCAAACGCGATCTTCATAATGACGACAATAGGTGAGGTTTTCTATCGCAGATCTTTGTAAACCTGTAATGAGAACTATTTCGCAGTAGCGACCCAACGACGCCAGACTTGCTGCAGCTCGGTCAGATCATATCTGGTTTTGGTGTGCCGAATCTAAAAAATCTAACAACCCAACTCGCGCACGTGACAGCATCCCCACGATTGATTCCGATTACAACAATATTCACTCGGGAAATTTCTCGCTATCCGATGCGGGCGGGACCGTATTTTCTGGCTCGCAGCAACAGTCCCTGTCCAACTTCACCCACACCGCTTGGCCGATGTCCCCCATGTCTCCGTTCGGCGCATCTTCCTCCCTAGCTGGCGACTCAGTGGAGCGACGGCAGTACACTGACTACTACGGCAAAGTCAATAACGGACGGCCTTCCTCTCATTTGATACAATCGCCGCAGTCAAGGAGGGAGGAGATGTTGGAAATTTGCGCCCCCCCCGGTGTGTTAGGGGTTGTCATCGACACCCCCCGTGGCGGGAGTCCTGTGGTGCATGCCATCAAGGACACCTGCCCGATACGTAGAGAAATCTGCGTGGGCGATAAGTTGGTCGCGGTTGATGACGTCGATGTCAGGAACATGTCTGCGGTGGACGTATCGAAATTGATTAGCAAAAAGAGCGGACAGGCGAAGAGGAAGTTGACGGTCATACGAAGCGCTAGGGGGGGGGATGTAATGTACTAGTAATTGAACCCCCGCCGATCGATCGATTACACGTCGTGAACATGGAGGGCGATGGAGATGATAGGAGTGCTTAAAGGTTGAAAAAAGTTGTTAAAATATTCGATTGCGTGAAAAGGTTGGATCCGATGGGAGTCATTGTGCAGGGTGGAATAGTTGCATCGCAGTATAACGCAGTACACACCGATTCAACTTCACGTCATCGGGTCAAAAATCTTCGTCTTCCGTTCACATCTACAAATTTCTTTCCGTGCCATCAACGCCCCCGAGGACGCTAACCTCCTCGTGTCGTACCGTGAATTTAAACGTGCCGGCCCAATCCGACGGCTCGACGTCGATGCCCACCGACGCCCGCATATCCCCGCCCGGGCCGTACAGACCGCACAGCTCCAGTCGCGCGCGCGTCGATCGCAGTGCGTCGAACACGCCGCCGGGACCGCCGTCGCGCCGGTCGCCGCCGTCGCCGCCGCCGCTCCAGGGGAACACCCCGAGCGTTGTCCAATCGACCCTCTTCGACAGGCGCAGGCGCATCCCCGCGCCTTGCACGAACGGGACGACGAAGCCGTTCCACGACGACGGACGACGTCGTACCGTCGTCGTAGGCGCGTCGACGCCGCCGCGGTCGTTTTCGCACGCGAGTCCCACCTCGCTCACGGAGACGAGGTTCCCCATTAGGTCGACCGCGACACTCTTGGGCATCCATCCGTCGTTCTCGAGCCATGTTGAGAGCCTCCTCCCTAGGCCGCCCGTCGCGGTCCTGCTACCCGTCGCGGCGGCGGCGGCGGGGACTGGATTCGACCCTGGGACGCCCTCCCTATACCCCTCCCGGATGCTTTCCAGCCGCCGGACGACGCACGGCGACCGGCGATCCCCGTCCCCGTCGTCCCCCCCCACGATCCAGGTCCTCCGGACGCTCGCCTCAAGACGTGGATGGAGGAGGGCAGTCGTCGCGTCCAAAGCGACGGCGGGCGCGTACCGTACGTCCCCCGTAGGGTAACGCTTGGCAGAGTCGTATTCCAGCGAGATCCGCCGGGGGGGGGAGGCGGGGATACGCACGGCCCGCGACGACGACGACGATGAGGACGACAAGGGGTGGGGGTCGGGATGTCGAACGAGGCCCAGTCGCATCGTCGAGTCCGACCGATTGAACGCGCCTCGTTCGCCCTCGACGTCGATCGTCCACGACGACGACGCCGTCTTCGGGAGGGGCGGGAACAACCTCCCGAGGAGCGCGTCGGCGGAATCCCGCAGGGTCCGGAGGGAAGAAGACGACGACGACGACGACGACGACGGTCCGACGTCGTCGTCGTCGGGGGCTGGAAGACACCAGGAACACCTCGCGATCCACCGCGTGGCGCCGTACCAGACCTCGTCGAAGTCGTAGTTCGCGCCGACGTACGCGTCGTGCGGGAGGAGGTGGAGGATGTGAGGGCGGGACGACGGCGGCGACTCGACGTCGACGTCGACGTCGACGTCGACGCGTCGTCCCCGTCGCCGGTGCCTCGACGACGACGACGACGACGAGGACGACGACCGCGTCGGGAGGGGGACGGAGAACAGCGGCGCGCCGCCGGCACCATCGTCTCTCCCTCTCCCGTCGCGACGGGAGAACGCGTGGCACATGACGCGACCGGAAAGGTCGAGGTCGATCCCGGGACGTCGTCGTAGTCGTAGTCGTCGTCGTACGTCGTCGTCGGGCGAGACTCCCCTTCCCCCCCCCCCTCCTCCTCCTGCCCCAAAGTCGTCTTCGTCGTCTTCGTCGTCTTCTTCGCGACGATCGGGTCCGAAAATGGCCTCGGAGCCGTCGTCTCGGCGCGACGGCGGCCGGAACGACTGCCCGCCGACGCCGAGGTCCAGATCGCCGAGCGTGATCGTAGTCGCCGACGTCGTCGTTCCCCCCGTCGCCATCGCGACGGCGAAGATGACGACGACCGGGGTGGAACGACGACGACGACGACGACGACGACGACTACGAAGACTTGGCCGTCGTCGATTTCGTCCGTCGTCGCGCCGACCGTCGACCATCGTCGTTCGTCTTCGCGGGCGGCGCCCCTCATCCATCATTCGGATATCGGATTTTGGATTTTGTTGGGAAATTGGCGCACGTCCCTCGGTCTGGCCCTCACCCCTGACATGAGACAATGAGATTCCAACAACAATAGTACAGTGAGATTTACACAAGGTGAGCACATCACCCCTTGATTGCATAATGCCCTCCCCAATTAAATTGTCACTCTCCCCTCCGCTCGCCGTCAATGGAAAGCAGCCGTGTGGGGGTTCGTCGAGAGAAGGCTCTTGCTATTGGCCGGACTGGGCGACACGGATTCCCTTCACCTCGTCGTCATTTTTTTGTGGTTGTACTTCCGTTGTTGCTCCTCCTGACGCTCTCTCCCTCTCCCCCTCCTGCCCCACTTCTTCGATGAATGAATAACGTCTTTTTTCGGACAGATGGAGGGTAACGACTTTAGCAACAGCAGCGGCCCCCTCCAGCACAGCCGCGCAGTAAATGGCGGATATTGCAGTCCCGTCCACGGTCATTGCTCGCCGTCGCCGGTCGTCCTAGCACCGCCACCCCCAAGGCAGCAGCAGCAGAACCAGGGGGAGTGTTATTACGATTACAACAACCACCGATATCATCAGCATATTGTGGGGCAGCAGCAACAGAAGCTGCAGCAGATGCAACATCATCAGGAAATTCACCGTCAGCAGCAACAACAGCAACAGCAGCAACAACAGCACGAACAACAACAACAACAGCAGCAGCAGCAGCAGCAGGGACAACAAATCCCGATTCATCATTATCAGCAACAACAGCAACAGCAAATCCCAATTCATCATTATCAGCAGCAGCAACATCAAATACTACAACATTTACAACAACTACACCCATCGTCATTTTTAACCGTGCAATATCCCAATTCTGCCGCTTGTACGCCACCACATCAACTTTATCCTCCTCCGGCCGTCATTGCTCCTCCTTCCACAGCAGCCATCGGCTCGATCTTGGCGGGAGAAAACCCCGGTTTCGGTCCCGGGTGCGCCAATAGCGGTAACAACGGCTGCAACAATGACGAGACATCGATGGCCGGTGCGTACACCCGCAATGCGTTGATGGCGATGATGATGACGGATCAGCGACAACACCAACAACTGCAGTATCAGCAGCAGCAGCAGCAGCAGCAGCAGCAGCAACAACAACAGCAACAACAGCAGCAGCAGCAACAACAACAAGCAGCTACAATTTTGAGCGACCATGATCGCCTGCAACAACAGCTGCTACAGAAGTTGCATTACGGAACATCTACAGCTGCGTTCACGGGGTATCGTGTATCTCCGTCGATGATGGTGGAGAAAGCTCCGCTGGCGGGGAATTATCATTATCAGCTTCAGCACCTAAAGGAGCAATTGGCGTCGAATAACACTGACTTGGATGAAGCGAAAAGACTCTTGATGCTGTCGGACGGAGATGGAAAAGGACCTGTTCCGGAAATAGGGGTGTTGGCAATGGGATCAAGTGTCGCCACTATGAACAATATGCCACCCCTCGGCGGAGACGGATCGTTGCAGGGGGCGAGAGATGCGGCAGAAGGAAAAAGAGCCATCGTTGGCGCACCTTCGGTGTGTCCCCCTTTCCCGCCAAAACGACCTCCGGTTGGTTTTCATACGGATATTGCACCCCAGTGGTTCGAACAGCAGCAGCCTTCCAATATGTCTGGGACGAATGGCCATACTGGATCAATGTCGTCATCATTATTTGGCATTGTTGGTGATGTAGCAAAGGAATTCATTCCGAAGCAGATACCTCCCCTGGTTCCTGTTGGGAGGGGATGGAACGCCAATGATCACGTTATTTTGCATGATAAGCATCAGCTCACTGGGGGCGCCGAACCCACCACCATTGCAGGGATGGCTACTAAGACCACGGCCACTATTGCCTGTCAAACATCACCCAACATGAAGGCTCTATCGAGGGAGAAGACTCTCGTGATCTCCAAATCCCAGGTGTCAGATCCTTCAAGGAAAAAGATTCTGTCAACCACCAAGTCCCATGTGGCAAAACCGTCGAGGAAGAAGAATGTTTCAACCACCAAATCCCAAGTGGCAGCGGCAGCTGTCGTCGATTCAATTCCTCCAAGGCCAAACGAAAGAAACGCATTGATTGACAGCAGCAATAACAACACGGAGAACGCCAGGAGGTGTAATCCCGTCAAGAAAATTTCCATCCCATCGAACTTTTCGCCCAGACACAGCTATCGTGCCGCGGCCGCATACTCCATCCTCCGGACGTTATCCAAAGAGTTGCGATTGAGTCCCTTCACCCTCCAGGCTTTCACCAGCGCATTGGTGCTGCCAATGCCGAGCAAATTATTGGGAGAGGTGCACGTGAGGGTATTAAGAGTGTTGTTTGCGTCCGCGGCGGCGGCACATCGTGGAGGAGACGGTAACGACATTATGGGACGGTATTATTATGATAAGTTTGGCGATGGCGGTGTTGCTGACGAGATTAAAAGGAGACGAAGAACAACGAGAAATCATAATGAAACTGGTTGCGGCACTGGAAGCAAGCCGCATGGTGGAAGCTTGATGACAAACAAAGGCGACGAGAAAGAAGCGATGGAATACGAGCATGTGAGAAAACATGGAGGGAATAATCTGTACTTTTTCGTTATACTATCAAGATTATGCAATGGCAACTGAAATAAAAATTTTGGATGTGATCGGCACCACTCAGAGCGGTGTTGACGGCAATAATGGTGGTGATGATGATGAGGAATTCATCAATATCAAGTCCGTGGCCATGGCACCACTAAATGGTATTGATTTACATCCGAAGGTTTTTTCAAAGTATATTGACGAAGATCGAAATTGCAGTTCGGAATGGGCAGATCGCTGTCCGGCGGGTACGTTCGGCAGACGAAACCAATACGGTCGATATGTCTGTTGCCCTTTCCATATCAGTGCTGCGGTGCAAATGTTTCGTAAGATACACAACCGACCTACCTCTGTAGTATCCTCTTCTTCTGCCAGAGGTACGAATGTCAAGATGTCGTCGACTCTTGCAACATTGACTAAGAAGCGCGCGAGGAATTCTGATAAGGAGGAGAAAAAAAGGGGGGGCGAACAACGGTCCTCAGGTATACAGAATCGCAATGACTTGTCAGACGAGTCGGATTATTTGGACGATGACTATGACGTGGATGATTCGGACAATGACGATTACTATCCATCCCCGACTAAGAAGAAAGCGAAAAAGAATGGCATTCAGCATAAATCGCAACGGCCACAGTATGGTGGCAGGGGTGGAAATATTCATATTCGGCCAAAAAATCTTGATGCACGACACCATCATCACTTGCCGTCATTGTCCTCGCTGCCCAAGTCAGGAATTCGTGGTGCTCGAGTGTTCGATGTCGAGGTGGCAACACGTAGTCCAGACAATAAGCTCGCATTTGTCGGTCGTGGTGGCCGCAGCTTCATACCTTTTGGGAGTACGAATGTGGATATTAGCAAGGGTGATATCCTTGGTACGCCGAATGTACCAACAGGATTGGATGAGGAAAAAAGCAACGTAGTGGATCCTCTGACGAAGCCCATCGCCGCAACGACCAGTAAGTCCCCTCTTAAGAGTCAAGCAGCAATGATTTCGCCAGCCAGCCAAGAAGCCCAACCTGTCATTTCTGCTTCTCTGAGACAACCGCTGATTGGACAGAAAATTATGCAGACTATGTCAGCATTATCCAATCCTTGTGCGCAGTATCAAGAAATCGCCACCGAAGGAACGGCGGCCAGGACCAATGCTGATGCATTGCCAAGGAATCCTCGTCAACATTTCCACGAAAAAATAAGCCCTTCTGTGCAACGTCCGCAATCTCACGCCCGACCATCATTCCCGCCCATTGCAGTTCCTCCAGTGCGTCTTCGAGCGGTCAATAGTCATCCCCTTGTCGTTTCCAATGACATTGTGAAGTCTGTAGAGAAATTCTTTCTTGAAGGACATGCCATGTCCAACGAAGGTGGACATTCGGATATAACAAGGGATACTGACTGCATCTTCTCCGACACGTCACTTCAAGATCGTGACATGGCATATCATGACGATGATCAGCTCTTTGCACACATGATCCCAGTTCACCAACTTGAACGTGGCATCCCGTACCATCATTTATCCCTAAATGCCAAGCTTACCATGCTTGAATTCATTCTCGACGAACTGCTGCAAGTTCCAGATATAGCCGACGAAATGACCCGGCGTCAGACACTAACGTCGAATCTCTCCTCTCCCTACGGTGTGCCCCCATTACCGCATGAGTATGAACAAATATATAACGCAGACGAATGTTCTGTGTGTGGCATCGAGGGTGATTTGTTGTGCTGTGATGGATGCCCGGGAAGCTTTCACAGGGCGTGTATTGGGATGGGAGTGACAGGGAAGTTGCCTGAGGGTAAATGGCTATGTCCAGAGTGTAAGATTGTCGATGCTTCAAAAATGGTATGTGGAGAGAAATTCGACAGCTTTAGGCGAGAAACACATCCTTTATTATTTGTCTTTTACACTCATTATATTTGCTCGTGTCCTTTATCGCGCATAGGGGCCCATTGGATCCGAGAGAAGACCTCTTTTAGGATGGTTCACGATTGAGGATCTTGAGCCATCAGAGCAGCATCGAAAATCAAAAGATACTCCTAGTCAGCCGATGTTTTTTTCTACCGATCAAACTGAAGTCGATAAAAATGAGCCTTCTCGGATAGGGCAGTCGTGGGAGCATCATTCTCCCTCCTTTTCCGTGCCTCAACTCAAGGAAGAACCCCAGGCTGCAATCGCTACCGATGAAGGACATGTGGATGCTGCATCATCCTCCTCTCTTTCTCCTCCTGCTGCCGCCGCTGCTGTCGACCAGTCAACATCGGCAACAGCACAGGCATGGCTCAGGGTGGGTCACATGGTCTTTGTATTGCCACGAACTTGGCCAGGTAAGCGTTTGGTCAGGATTTTGAGAATCCCACCTTTACTACTAGCTAATTTGCTGCGTTGGACACAGGTATTAATTGCCCTGGAGGGTTTGGGCACATCGAGAAGGTCTACACTGCTACTGCTTCCGCCGACGACACCGCTACCACACCAGGAGAGACGGTGGTTTCGACCGCAGTGACTCACGTGGATGTAAAATATCTAGAAAACGAGCTTAAGACGCGCGATCGCGGCATTCCCATCCAGTATGTCACAAATCATCATCACCTCGCAACGGAAATCGATGCGGGGGATGGCGCGAAATATCTGGCCTCTCGTCGAACAATAGCAGCACGAGAAACGTCAGAAACGCCTAGGGATTGTGTAGCCCTTGTTCATCAAGCGGCGTTCAGAAATCATCAAATCAAACACAGCTGCAAAATCCTCGAAGACGTTGAGTTCCTTGTCACCTCTGGGAAAGTTTTTGCACGACATCGATCCACACTTGAGCCGTTTGACCCATTAAATTTATCGGCAAACAAGTTGCACACTGCAAATCCTCCACCGTTGGCTTTCCATAATCCTCCGTTGCCTCTGAATGCTCGACAACTTGAAGAGCTATTGAAGCTCATGGGCCCAGAGATTTGTTTATCTCTGCCTTGGTTGCGTGTTCCATTCAGTCCACAAAAAGTATTTGCCGATCAAGAGATGCTAACCGACGGAGTACCAACATCCTCGCCTCCCAATTTAGCGCAGGAATATTTAAGTACTCTCATTTCTCATCAAAAGGGAACACAAGAATTCCTTGCGAGCCACTCTGAACAAAACAATCCGATGTTATATCTAAATAGCTATCGTAGGGCTCCTTCGGTATCAATTGTCAAGGCTCACCAAGGTCTTTTCCTTTTCCCACTGAATGATCTTACCGAGATGCATATCTATCTCACGAGCACGGTTCCATTATCTGTCCCAATATTAGATCTGACAGTTAATCAAGATTATAATGTGTCTATCCCGGTTTTTGACCCTATCAAGCCAATACGCGACAATATGATCTATCTGGAACGATCTCTTGGCAATGCATGTCTACTCGATTTGAACTGGGGTAGATATGATCGCCATGATCACCTTTTGTACGATGCTGTTTTTTGGAAGAAAAAGGTTGAGAAGGCCAATTCCATTAAAACACTCTGTTCACTTCTAATTGATCTAGTTGATGCATGTTGTCTGAAGGCCTTCGTTCCGCATTGGTACAAGGTGAAAGAAAGTAACCTAAGCCCCGATGGAGGATCTAGTCGCTTATTACCATTTAGAGACTCAAAAGACATGCTTTCAACGTTGTCCGAGGAGTGGAGTCCAAAGCAAGAAAGTGTCCGGCGCAAGTGGGAGCGGTGTAAGGGGAACGAAATTCGTCGTCTGTTAAACGGCTTACTTGTGGATAACTTCAGCTGCAAGGGCCCTCCCGTTGGCAAGCTAGGGAAAAAGAGAAAAGGAAGAGATGATTCAAATAATGTTACAAGCTCTTCAACGTCAAGCGAGAAAGATTCGACAATATCAAAAGATGCTTCTTATAGCTTATCTGCACTTTCTTACACGGATAATCAAGTATTCTCTTTGTTCGATGCATCGAAAGAACCAGTGATTAATGAAAGTAGCTTATGCAAAAATGTCAGTTGCGGTGGCCCTCGTGTTGACAACTCTCTTGTCGAAATTTCTGCAAACAACCAAGGAAATGGTGCCGCTGCCGAATCACATGGGCCCTCCCGGAGTCGGGATGGAGCATTGCTTTTTAAGCCAGATTCGATTGTGAATGATTCGACGGATGTGAAGAATAGTGACCGCATGCCCTCACCATCAAGCACTCCTGAAGTTCGAAATCGCAAGAGTAGAGGATGTGGAAAATGTGATGCTTGTCTACAAGAGGATTGTCGTGAATGTAACAACTGCCTTGACATGAAGAAATACGGCGGCCCAAATAAAATTCGTCAGAAGTGCATCCGAAGGGATGATTGCAGAGTGAATCCGACCAGTGAATCCAAATCATCACTACTATCTGCAAAATCCAAGTCTTCAAAGAAAAAGAATCTTCCGAGACGTGGGTCTTTGGCTTCGCCTACCTTGAGGCGACGCTCCGAGCGGATAAATGTCTTGAGGCAAAAGATTGAGTCCCTTCTGGGCATTACTGAGATGAAGACTGGAGTTGAGAGGGCTATTTTCGAGTTGACACTCGATGCGCTTGAGAAGTTACTGGCAGAAGACGAAACCACTGCAGTCTATTGGGCTATAGCAGGTAAGCTGGCAATTTCAATTTCATAGTTATCGACTTAAGATACAGCTCATAAAATTCCTCTATCGCATCTTTCTTAGGGAAAAAGCTTTTTGAACCTGATGGCTCATTGCCGCGTCCCATCGTCAAATGGCTGGCACGTAATGCAGCGTCCGTGCGTGCACCGTCCGTCACATATGACTCGGCATATGAAGTAGGCGAGACTACCGTTTGTCATCGCTGGAGGAAAAGAACCATGGAATGCACTACCTACGAAGGCTTAGTCAATTGCTTAAAATTTCTTGACGCTCATATTGACAAGTCGGTGGGTTTTTCTTTTCTGGTTACGATATTTTATTTCCTGTCTCCGCGACACCGAGGACATCTCATCGTCACCTTTCTCTCACAGGTAACCATGACTGCCAGCACCATCGCAAGGACCAATTTAAGCAAGAGTCCCACTGCAACAGCAGTCCGTTTTGTTCACACTGATCCGTTAACAGGGTTCAAAGAATACTATGTTGTCCCAAATGACAAAAAATGCGGCTCCTGGCATTCTGACGAGAGTATCGACTTATATTCTCTAATTCAATATCGTCTTGAACATAGAAGGCGTCAAATGAATAAAAAGGGCGAACAAATTAGCAAATTCAAACCAGATACCAAACGTAAGGCTCCCTGCTCAGCTAAGTCTAAGCCGCCAGCGAAAAAATCGATAGACAACTGTGCTAACAATCGACATAAAGGGTTTCAAGCCGCCATGGATAAACATCGGGATGAAACCTTGCGTCTATTAAAGCTAAGTGCAGCAAAAGGCGAAGCTTGTGTTCCAACGAACATAATGACTGATATGAGGAACATGTGCCTTGTCGCCATGACAACTATCAACCATTCAAGAAAAAAGTTATTTGAACATGACCTAACAAGCTTGTTGGCGAAAGCGGAGCGGGATGCCATTGTTTTATTTAGTGAAGAACTTAGGCAGAAGAGCAGAAAAGTGGCCAAGTCACAATCGAAAGAGCCAAGCAATGTACAAGCAGCTGGTGGTCCAGGCACAAATCCTGCGGCGTCCACTCATTCCACGGTGTAGAGCATTTGTCACGGGGAAAAGCCAGGAACGAGTTCGTGAGTACTACCTTGGAGGCGGTTCATCCTCGAACAATGGTGCATAAGCAGATTTTAACCGAGTGGTATCACACATCTCTAAATCATGTATATGTTCAACCATAACTACAATGTAGTTGCTTTACACCCGAATTCTATGACAACTTGGTGGGTTCATCACTGTGTCCATTAATGTGAATGAATAATCAAGTCCACCGAACGCGTCTATTCGTCACGTCGTATTTCCAAAGTTTTGATTGTCGGGTTCGCAATAAAACCATCCCACCTTTCCACCTTTTCATCTGCCCCCACTCCCTTCAAAAAGGATCGCTCGTCATAGAACGAACCCTAAAAACGCCCCGGTGGCGAAGCCCACCGTGCCCGGCTTGTCTTGTTCCATGCTGCCGGTCCACTTCTTGCGCAACCCGGCGGGGTTCATCTGAGTCCGCACGTCGTGTCTTATCTCGTCCACGGTACGAAGGACGTAATCTCGCGTCCGCGCCAGCGCGTGTCGATTTTTCGCTGAACGACGAGCGTCCTTGAGGATGCCGGCGTATTCCAGCCCCTCGAATCTTTAGTTTGTTCGTGGTGGAGGAGGGAGGAGAGAAATGTTTGACTATTATATTAGCTAGCGCACGCGAGAGGAATGTGGGATGTATCATATCGAAATACCGATCTCACACTATGTAAGCCACGCCGATCGTCTTGAGGGCTTTTACCGTTGCTGTACACATGGGAAAAATCGTGTTCGTCAAAAAGTGAATGCCTGAGAAGCATGCTTTTAGCAAGGATCACTCGTCACTCACTTCCGACAGCGAATTTCGACGCCCCGAATCCGACGCATGCCCCTGCCAGAAATCTGCCGTTGTCATTTAGCCCGTCGTACTTCGAGCATATCGAATCGAATACGGGTCGAACGATCGGCTCGACGGCGTCCTTCGCTGATCCCCACAGTCCTCTGTCGTGCGAACGATGACCGCCCTGCGCCTTGACGACAGTGGATGCGGTCGCGATGACGATAAGGAGAAAGAACGAGAGGAATGTTGATGGGACGACGAAGAGACGCGGCGAGCGACGAGGTGATCGCGAGCGTGGTTCTCCCATCATGGCGAGGTGCTTTTGTTACTATTGGTACTGTTGCAGAGTAAAATGATGCTTTATATATTTATGTTTTGCATTTCGTTATGCCTGATGGCTAACTAAACTACCACCATCTCTTGCATTTTTCCAGAGATGGCAGTGGTTAGCCAATTCATTAGGGCCATACGTCAATCTTTGTAACCTCGTTGAGGTCCCCATTTTGGCACTTGTGTTTTTTTTCTGTATTTCCCCTAACATAGAATATTCTCTTTTAATTTTTAATGCACTTTACCTTTCTCTCACTCGGATCAGTGTTTGCAGACAGTGCATTGTTGCCCCATGATTAGATAAGATCAAGTTGTTTTTCCAAGGTTAGTAATAGAAATAGTTATCTTCATAGTCACTTGCATTTGTTTGTGTTAGATGAAATGCAGTTATATTGCTCCTCAGGAGGGCGGGGCATCGGTCACACCTTCTGACCTGAAATATATTTTTCCTGTAGCTGCCAATTTTTGCTTCTTCCTGTTTACCACTTGACACAACATATCCAATATCATTCTTATCTGCTGCTACTCTGATTGCATACGGCGTAAAATAATCAGTTGACAGTTGATAGATGTTTCCGTCATCCCCCCTGCTTTCAAACTCTTGCGAACAGCCATGGCCATGCTATTTTTTGATTGTGCCACAGAGGGGAGGGTGATTTTAGAATGATGCCAGCATTCACCCAGAAAATTGGATTTGAACCATTCCGATCATTACATTACCCTGCTATACCATGTGTCTTCTCCTTTATCACCGTCATCATGCATAACAGACTGGAATCACTCTGCAAAATGTGCCTTGATCCATGTATCACTGAGATATGTAGCGAACAAAAATGTGTGAGAGAGTGTGAAAAGGTTCATCCAAGCACTTATGCCAGCATGCTACGATGGTGGTACCTTTTGCGATACAAGAGAAAGATGAAGGTACCCACCATACTACAGTGCCCAGTACAATTGTCCCAGATTTTCGCATTGAGTTTTTCCCCACTTTTCGAGCTACAGTAGGAACAGTACAGAGGGAAATATCTCGATTTTCCCCTTTTTCGCTCTACAGTAGGAACAGTACGGAGGGAAAAAACTCAGTTTCACTTCCGGGACAATTTTACTGGGCACTGTAGTAATGGACTATTGAGATTATTCCAATGAGTGATTGATTGGATATTATTCGATTGCAAGACATTGCAGGGCACAAATTATTGATGGTCATGACAGTTAAAAAATCAACCTGAAATTATTATGTGCAACTATTTATATGGCATTCGCCTCTTGAGCAATATGATAGACTTATTTATGTCCTCCTACACCATTTGTCGACTGCATCAGGTTACGCCCTTTTAATTTCAACCCATCCTCCATGTTGTTGGCTGTGTCCCCAATCTCTTCAATGACATCCAATGCGGACATTGACCTTTTCTTCTTCTGGAATGCAATGTTGGTTGCCTTTTTCACCAGGATCGTCGCGGTCCAAGATGCGAATACTCGTTGTTGACACTCTTCATTATTAACGATACAATTGTTCTTTGCATGGTTATCACTTTTATCGGGCATCGTCTCATTTTCTAAAATCACATTCCAGGCCATGAACGCCGATATCGTTCCCGCCAATACGTCTCCGATTCCACCACTTCGCTTGAGTCCCCCTTCCTCCTCGCATCGCATCGTATAGTGATCGTGCACTATCGTGTCAACATTACCTTTTTTCACGATGATATTATTATTCCGCTTTTCTCTCCTATCGGCCGAGTACCCGGCGGACAACGCATCGTGCAATCTCCTCATCTCCATCATGTTCGGCGTCATCACGCATCTCTCGTAGGACATCAATTCTCCCAGTAACCTGTCATACTCTTTCAAGCTCAGCATGAACAATGCATCCGCATCTAATATCAACATCAGTCTTGATTCAATCGCCCTGAGAATCACCTTCTCCGCCACCGAAAATACCAGAGGATGTCTCCCCAATCCAGGTCCGATGCACACAGCGTGCAAACCGGGAAATGCATCTGTGATGGCATCGACGATGCCATCCACGAAGACTTCTTGCCTCGCCTTCAATTTTTGCATATCTTCTTCCAGAGATTTCATCCTCGCCAATCTCTCCGCGAGCATTTCCATCCTATCGTCGTTCTTCAACTCGCTCTGGATGAGAAGATGTTGCTTCTCCTCGGAACGCTCCAACTTCTTCATGGTCTGCCTCATCTCAATCTCGTTCATTTCGTTCGTCAGCAAATCGCTCCCTCCCTTCGTTTGCCCGCACCTCTCCAACTCTTTCAGTACCCCCCCCTCCTCCCTCAGGAGCGAATCCATCTCCTCGACCGAGTATACGGCCTGTACCATCAACTCCGGACTGTAGCACTTGATCGGCACGCTCGCCTCTTTCGCGCAGAAGACTGTGACAAGGTCGACCCCGCATTGCAACGCCGATCGGGCGGCGTAGTAGGGTGCGCCCGCGTATCTGTCGGATCCGCCGAATATCGCTATACGGCCGTGGGATCCCTTGTGGGAGGTCGACGACAGCGGGGGAAAGAGATTTATTGCACGGGCCCGGTGCCGGCCGTCGTCGAGGACGTCGGACCACCTCGTCGGCAGGGGTGGCGTTGACGACGACGACGACGACGACGACGACGACGACGGCTGCACATCGGCATCGTCGGAAGTGCCTCTGGATGACATCGGTCTGAAAGAGGAATTTTCTCGAGCCGGCGGCGGAAAGGACGAAAACGACGACGAGAGCGACGCGGTGACGGGATGGCCATATAGAAGCCAGCCTGCGAGAGCGATTGGCCTCAATGGCCTTCTAATAATGTTGACACGGTTTGGGGGCGAATGCATCTATCTCATTGCTTTGTGCGGCATATCGGACTCCGACGGTGGCTGTGTTGGAAGTGGTTGTTTGGTGTGTTGTTGTGGCGTTGTGCTTTAATATCTTGCCTTTTTTGGCGATACGTACAGCTCGTCGACATAAAAATAAAATAAAAAAGGGAAGCCGAAAGAAGTATCACAATGATATGTTAAAACGCGCGTGCAGGAGCATATCGGTGAGGTTACGAAGTTGTATAATAAAGTTATATTGCTCCCTAACCGTGCCGCAAGTATTCCCCCCCCTTCCAACCCCTCTTCAGGTTCGTCAACCCGCTCCTCAACATTGTTGTCTCTCGAGACTCAATCGATCAGCGACAAGAGCTATGAAGATCCGATTCTCTCCCAAATATCCCAG
>JALLAZ010000296.1:0-17392 GCA_036939755.1 Stephanodiscus triporus
GCCAAATCGGCTATGGCCTTCATTTTCTGGGGTGTAAAAAAATTATGTTGTATCCATCTACAGACATTTTTGGCGAGCAAAGATTTTCTACCTACGTAGGAACAGTATTGGTTGTTCGCACAAAGAGCGAGAGGTCGCAGGTTGCCGCGATAGAGAGAGCATGCATCCCAGGGGCCGCCGGAAGGCAAGAAAATCATCTGGCTCGTCATCGATGCCGTTGTCCAAGCTATTTACCACATAATATTGTTAGTTCAAACAATTTATCGTGTATATCGTACTACGATATAGTCAATTTCCTGTGCAAGGATTTCAGTGAAGAGTCAGGATGAATGCCGTCGCGCGCCTAACACGTGGGACGCTGGTCCGTTCCGTCCGAGGCCATCCCTCCTTCGTGTCTCCTCCTCGTCCGAGCCACGCGGCGGCGAGATGGCTGTCGTCGTCCGACGTCGAGGTGACGAAATCTTCTTCCGCGTCGTCGTCGTCGTCCTCCGCCAAGAATAGGCCGAAGAAGCAGCCCCCGCCCGAATTCGCATACGCGCCCGTCTTCGACGTCGCCCCGGACGTCTCCACGGCCTATCGCCGAATCCTGCCGCCGTCGGCCGTCGAGACCATCGCATTGGCCGACGGGACGTCGACGACGACGATGCTGCGCGTGCCCGGGGAGGCGCTACGGACGCTTTCCTCGACCGCGTTCGGCGACGTCGCCCACCTGTTGCGTCCGGCGCACCTGGCGCAACTGCGCAAGATACTGGACGATAAGGAGGCGTCCGACAACGACAAATTCGTGGCGATGGAGTTGCTGAAGAACGCGAACATCGCGTCCGGTAGGATATTGCCGGGGTGTCAGGATACCGGCACGGCGATTGTCATGGGGAAGAGAGGGCATTTGGTCCTGACGGACGGGAACGATGATGAGCACCTGTCTCGGGGTGCGTACGATGCCTACACGAAATTGAACCTGCGTTACAGTCAGGTCGCGCCGGTGTCAATGTTCGAGGAAAAGAATACCGGGACGAATCTTCCGGCGCAGGTGGATGTATTTGGCACGAAGGGGGATGAGTACCACTTCCTATTCATCGCCAAGGGCGGTGGGTCGGCCAACAAGACGTTCCTTTACCAGCAGACGAAGGCACTCTTGAACGCGGCCAGCTTGGAATCCTTCCTAGAAGAGAAGATCAAAACGATTGGCACGTCGGCTTGTCCTCCCTATCATTTAGCAGTTGTCATTGGAGGCCTTAGTGCTGAACAAACTCTCAAGACTGTCAAACTTGCTTCGACCAAGTATTATGATACGCTCCCGACGAAGGGGGACCCGGGCGCTAGCGGCCGTGCTTTTCGTGATGTAGAATGGGAGGGTCGCATTCTGGACATGACGAGGAAAATGGGCATCGGAGCTCAATTCGGAGGGAAGTACTTTTGTCACGACGTTCGTGTGATTCGTCTCCCGAGGCACGGGGCCAGCTGTCCCGTGGGTATCGGCGTGTCGTGCAGTGCCGATCGACAGGTAAAGGGGAAGATCACCAAGGATGGCGTTTTCATCGAGCAGCTCGAGACGGATGTTAGCAAGTATTTGCCTGAGGTGACCGACGAGCACTTGAGCGATTCTGAGTCTGTTGCTAAGGAAGTGAAGATCGATTTGAACTCCACCTCGATGGACGACCTGCGTGCGACATTGTCGAAGTATCCAGTGCGCACCCGACTCAGCTTGACCGGAACGATCGTTGTCGCTCGTGATATAGCGCATGCAAAAATGCTTAAAAAAATTGAATCCGGAGAGGGCTTGCCACAGTACGCGAAGGATTACATAATCTACTATGCTGGACCAGCAAAAACGCCAGATGGCTATGCATCAGGATCCTTTGGCCCGACCACTGCCGGACGAATGGATGCTTACGTTGACAAATTCATGCAAAACGGAGGAAGTTTCGTTACTCTTGCCAAAGGAAATCGATCTAAGCAGGTAACCAATGCATGCAAGAAGTATGGTGGATTTTACTTGGGGAGCATTGGCGGCCCGGCGGCAATCCTCGCAAAGAACTGCATTAAAAACGTTGAAGTCTTAGATAATGAGGAGGATGGAATGGAGGCAGTTTGGAAGATAGATGTTGAAAATTTCCCAGCATTCATCGTTGTTGATGATAAGGGTGATGACTTCTTCAAGGAGTGGCTTGGATGAAAAAAATTGGTGCCCATAATTGTATTATACAATAATTTTGTTCAACTACCTACCGTGAAAGAAAAAATATCACCATGATGCCTGCACAGAATCGTATATTTGTGTGCATGTGTTGAGTAGCTCACCGTACCACTCCTCTCTCTAGAGACACATCAGAGTACATTGGTATTCCCTAAAGGCATAATGACCGCTCAATTAAGCTTTCATATGTTTATGAAATCCTATTAGACGTTTCTAACGCCAGGCGTGATCAATTGGATGCTCTGAAATATGCCCTTCATTGAAATACTCCTTTATCATCAAGTCTCCATTTCCTGCCACTGCATGGGACACTAGTCGAGCCGTTGCCATCTTCAACAAATGAGCAATGTGGTCGCGTTCTTCAGCACAAGAGGCCTCAAAGGTGTAGTCTTCTCTAAGACTCGACCGAATAAGAAGGAGAGAGTTTGGTTTGGTCACTGGAGAATGTCGAATGACCTCCCCCGAGCCTGATCCATTCGCAACCGTTAAGATCCTCCTCAACGCAAAAAGGCTGATTCGATAAGGGTGAATTGTTGTTTCTCCCAATAGCCGCTGCTCTTTCAAATTTGGCTGAGATGACTCCCGCCACATCAGCTTTGGTTCGACGACCTCTGTGCGATTGTAGCGGTATGCGCGTTCGATCCATACATCACAGAGTTTGGTGGTATTATTAACATGCCAAAGCAACCTCCATTTGGAATTTAAAGCATTCTGTTTATGAAGGGGATATGGATCACGAAGATTAGAAGACAACACGATCAAAGAATGGGAAAGACGACGGCTGAATTACTTACCTGAACGTAATTCTTCACATCCATCACATTCGTGGAACAAATCCCTGTCTGCAGGGCGTCAGCCGCGTCATCGTTTCGTGACAAATAATTGTAGAGATATACCTGCTGATCATCCTGCTGGCGAAGATTATTTTCCTGCTTGCTCTCGTGCGTGACTTGGTGATAAACAGCGCAGGCGTTGCTGTCTTGGCTTGAGTCTAAGCTAGCGGGACAACAGTGGTTCGGCTGCATCTGCCTCTGGCTCTTCTGTCTGCGACTCCAACTACGTTTCGCTCTTTGGCGAATGTTTCCAGCATTTTCACTCGCACTAACCTGCATGGGCTCTTGTTCGGATGTGTAAAGAAGCGGACTACTTGGAGTTACCCCAATCGCAAAGTGCTGTTCTGGATCACTGTCATAGTACATCTCCTCCTTTTCCTTGTCATACTCGTGTTGGCTAACAAGATGCATACCTCGACGGAAGATGCATCCCTGACATTCACTTTCCTGCGTACACGGGTGGTTCTTGCCGCCATAATCAATATATCCTCCACAACCGTTGCTGCTCTTGACCTTGGCGCTTGTGCCCCTTTCTTCGGAGCTGACGTTGTGAGTGTCAGCGCTTTTGTCCAATGTTCGGTAGCAACACCAATCTAAGTCGATGGCAGCCGAGAAGAATCCATCTCCATCACCAAAACTGATTCCCTCAAGGCAGACTGCAGACACATCATGAGGATTTTTTGGATGAGGTTGATTAAGCTTGGGATTTTCACTTAGGCGCAATGTGCCCTCGAAATATGTCGATTCATCAAATACAGAACGTAGAGAAATATGCCGCGGTAAAGATGGTTGGGTCGGGAGAGATTTAGTGCGTCGATGTCTACTTGAAGTTGCAAGAACTTGGGGTGACAATTGAAGGGCAAGAGAAGATTGATGTCTAATTGATTCACTGGGAGATGAAACAATCAATCTCGTGAAAATGGGGAAAGATATCGTGGATGAAAGTGGCTGCATTACATGAACGTCCAATGTTGGTGAGCTCTCAGAAAAATCGTCGTCAGAATAAGAGGCAGTCATTTGCTGGCGTTGGCCGTGAAATTCCAGAACTTGATCTCGTACAGACAACGGAGTCGGCGTCGACTGGATCTTTTCAATCATATCGTCGATTCTCTTTCGATGAACATGTATAAGAGTGCCAGATCTATTTTTCAGGCGAGGCGGGGGGTTGGCAGCTGACTCTGAGATCACCATGTTCAATGTCGAGTGATCTGCTGGGCGATTATCGTCTAAAGAAGTCTCGATGCCCTCATTATCATTCTTGGGGATGGATGTGAGTCTGTAGCTCCTATCGGACTTGATTAAGCTTCCGTCATCACCCGACTGAACGGTGCTCTCGTCGTTATCTTTATCCAACAAACTCGTGATCCCGCCTGGACTGCGTTGGGCGCGCCGCTTCTTTACTTGACCGAGGCAGCCTGAGCATGAAGACAGTAATAACCAATCTGGTCGACAGGCAATGAGATCGGTCATTTGTTGCCATATAGACGTGGACGGAGCTCCTGCTGCCGCTGCTGCCACCGACCCCTGGTGCTGAACATTATGAGTCTCCTCGATTCGATGGACTTGAGGATTGATTTCACTACTTGATGGTGTCATTCCCTTTAAACTTCTTGTGCTACGACTTCTGTTTTTCCTGTTGAGAGAAAGTCTTTGTTGTTATGGTGTATGTTCGGACAGGAACCTGAACCTAGAACCTAGAAAAAAATATCAAGGGTGTTGGTTGAACCGACGCGAGGTTCTCGCGGCTGCGAAACGCTCCCGCCATTTTGCTCTTGAATTTCGTTTTATGTTTTATTTTTTTTCTCTAGGTAGGTACGAGTTTAAGGGAGGTTATGGAACGACCCCTCTGTTTCAACGGAGTCCTACGTAGAAACGTACCGATCTAAAATACTATGTTTTCGTTGCACAATTCACAGCTACTTCCGAAATATCATGACCATGACGGCCACGGGCTTATTACTACCACATGGATGGTAGTTGAACTGAACTAAGCTTATAGCAATCATCTATATCACTCCGACAACAACTTCTGTACTTGGTTTGGCTTAATTCTTTTATTTAGATACTAGGCAACACAGGATACGAACAAACAAATTTTGACCCTTTACAGCGATGCCGCGCAATAACATATTACATCAATTTAATCGTCTCCTGCTTCCCCTTCCAGTGACAAATTCGGCTCGTAATGTTCTCCCCCAGTCTGTCTTATTTCCAGCGACGCTTTCTGTTCATTCCGCCTAGCTACGATTTGTTCCCATTTTTCATCTGTCATTGTCAAAGCCGCTAGTTCTAGCTCTTTCTCTTTTCTTGCCTTTGCCCGCCCAAGAGCTGTATCACTTACTGCAATCTCCGTCTTGCTTGCCTCCAACAATTCCCTCTCATCTTCATCACTCCACCTCTCACAAGTTGGTGGCGCGGTGCCCCTCGCCTGAATATCACGCCACGCCTGCATCTTCTCCTCTGTTGTCATTTTGGTACGTCGTGGTGGATTATACCAAGCCATTACCGCATCCATCTCCATCTTATTCCAACATGCACAATCAGTGCCTTTCGTCTCCAATACCATCTTACCCTTCTCCTCGACTTTCATCTGTCTTAGCCGTCGATTCTTCTCCGCTGACAGCCTCTTTTGTTCCTTTTCCCTCGTCGACATCTCAGCACCAATGAAGACATCATCGGACGTGAGATGAGTACCACCTGTTGCACTAAATAACTTACCGTGCGTGCTTGCTTTTGCCAAAATCTCGTACCGTTCCTTACTGTGTTCCTCGGTGATTTGTTCCGTCATCGGGATTTCAATTATTTTTCTTTTCAATGCATCCCCATTATATCCGCCAGCTGTCAATGCATGCGTGGCGACGTCATTTGCATCCTGAATGTTTAATAATAATCGCTGGTAATCAGCATTTCCATCCCCTAGTGATTTTCTAACCTTTTTGTTAGTGAGGCACGATTTCGTAAGCGGCGCTGCACCAACCTTTTCCCATGCATGTCGGCAGGCTTCTCTCGAGAATCCTTTCTCAAACGCAGACGCAACAACAACATTCGTTTCTGGATCCACACCACCAAACACAATCAATCCTACTTGCCATGGTGCAAGAGCTGTACTTAGATTTTGCTTGATCCTTTCATCGACGACAACATCAAGGTTCTTGCAGTATTGTGTTTTGAACGGACCATAATTTTGATCCGTCTCCTGCGTCACTGCTGTAGTATTCGGAACGCCGGGAAATAATATGAATCCAGAAGTACGAAGGTCTGCAAGGAGGTCGAGATTCATTCTACCAGGACCACTGTCGCACTTGAGTATGACCCATTTCCCTTTCTCCGGCGCCGCATTTGGGTAGAGTGGTACGATCGCATTCATAATGTACTTTGCAAATTCCTCCTCATCCATGCCACCTTTCTCATTCATTCCAAGAGAGACTGGCAGCGACTTCTGTTCCTCTAATCCAAATTTGCCAATTGTTTGATGCATGTATCGAACGCACTCATTCCGAATGCGTTCTCCTTCTTCTGTCTTTGCGCTGCACATGAACTGGAAATGTGGCGGCAATGCCTCGCCCCAAGCATTACTGCCAGTTATCATTGTCGTGGTCTGCGATGTCTTTGAGGTTGATATGCCAACTTGTGGTAGTCTGGGGTCATGGTAGTATGCCGCCGGGCGTCCTCCTCTATTAATTGAACTTCCATCAAGAGACAAACATGTCTCGTCAAAATTCAATATATTCCTCAACTGCTCCGATGGAATGATAAGCTTCCCAGAACAGTCGGGTTCCAAAAAACCAAGTTCCAGCAGAGTCTTCTCCCAGCTCGAAAACCACAGCTCCAGATTACTGTATGTTGTCCACCGAACTCGTCTCTCCTCTGCAAAATACATTTTATCCGCTTTCATATCAATTGCAGTATCCCGACAGAGCCGTCGAATAAGCTCTGTGCACGTGGCGATACTGAGATGAGTTGTCTGGGCGAGGACTGGAATCATTTTTGTTCGTGAGTTATTTCCACCGCATGAATTGATCTGGTTAATTCGCATGAAGCTCCCAAAAGCTGTACAAAGCGACTTGTACATCAGCGCAGAGATATTTCCTTCTGGGCCAGTTTTACGAGGTGACATTCCTACAAGGCCTAATTCGACGACGTTGCGGTAGATTGTCGAGGCGCTGGGTCCAAAACCCCTGTACTTTTTTTTGATCACCCTCTCTACTGCCCTCAATGACAAACCATTCTCTTTTCTCCTCTCGTTGTCGTACAGCAGTGTTGCAGCCTTATGAGCCTTCGATTGCCGATTTTTTAAGTAAAGATCATTCTCACGCTTATCTTGCATTTGTTGGGAGTTCAATCGTTGCTTCTTCAGTTTCCGTGGGGGAGAGGGTTCAAGATCATTACCATTAATTGATGAACTTAGATCGGATAGCGGAGACGTATCACTGTTCGTTTCGATGCTCGATAATACATTGTTAAACTTTCTCTTTGATTTGCCTGGTAGGGCCCGTGTCACCTTCCGCTGCATGACTTTCGTGCTTGCCTCCGATGGTGTAAATTCAGCAGCGAGCATCGCCTCACGCACTGTCAGCGTTGGTGCCCGTTTCAGGATGGTTACAGCCTTTGCAAACTTATCTGACCCAGCCGAACTTGTTCCTGACATGATGAAGGAGAGATGTTCATAGAGGTGCAACAGCAGCCATGAGGTGGATCGAGGAGAAATCGATGAGGGTCAATGACATGTTGACAAAATTGGCAGTACAGTGCACCCTCCGTGCTCACTTTATGGCGCGATTTGACAACCAGGACGTTGAAGGAACATAGGGGTACGCTATATCAAAATGACCGTCAGCTAACGCTCTTTCCAATGACGTATAAATCATTGGGGGTTGATACGGTATTCATTTAATTAAATGATGAAATACTAAATAAGGTTGTGCGACACAAATTTTGTGACCCTTTGGGCCTGTTGCATAACCTCCCTTAAACTCGTACCAGTTCAGCACAGGTGAAATGTCGATGGATAACACCAATGAATCATCACAGGGATAAGTGCAGGACAAGACAGCAGGGTTTCTTTTGGCTGGACGGGATGGACTTTTCTGATGCCCGCTTGATACACGCGTCCATCAGGGTCCACCCCGGCTGGTGGGTGGGGTACCTCAAGCTGCTCCCCTGAGGATGACCTCTGGAGGTCATTGTGGGCGACAGATTTTGTCCCCCAGGGGAGGGGGGTTTGTCCGGGGGATATTAACCCTGCAGTTTTTGGCACCACACTCATTAGCCTTTTTAGATATCATGATGTCATGGTCTCGAGGTGAGATGAAGCAAGGTCCAGTCGCCAGATAGACTTGATACTCAAGAAAAATCGCTGCCTGATAGACAACGAAACTTTGAATTTGGATCGAACCAGTTCCTACGTACAGTCGGAATTTGTTTACGAAAAAAAATGGCTAAATAAAATGTGTGCGCAGCTCCGATAGACCACAATCAATGCCCGAAGTGCGCAGAAGATATCTACGATGCCTAGCTCGTGAGAGGAGTTCTGACGAAGTAAAATACAAACCCATTTTCATAATAAATCCATCCAGCATAAACAAAGATGAAGGCCGTGATACTCAGCGTCCTTGTCGCATCGGCATCGTCCAACATGAATAAGCGGAGTTACAATTTCGGTCTACGCGGATTGGAAAAGCTCCCCAGAGAACACAGATTTGCCAGCAAACCGAAATCTGCCAGTGCCAAGAATGCTGCAGTTGAAAAAGAGAAACATGGTGAAGCGACTGCGAAGGAGAATCGGAAGAAGAAGAAGGAAATGAAAAAGGAAAAGGCAGATACCAAGAGCATGAGCAATGAGTTGATTAATGATGCCCCCCTAGTCAAGGAAGCTGACGCAATAGCTACCGCAGTGGATGGCTGGGCTCCCACTTTGCCGCCAATTCTAGTGCTCACGCCGAAGCCAAGCACGACTCCCTCTCAATCACCAAGCACGACTCCCTCTCAATCACCAAGCTCAGCGCCAAGCATTGTCCCTGAACAGACAATATTGCCCACATTCTCCCCCACCTTAGCTCCAGCTATCGAAATTGAGTCTAAACAAGCCACCGATGCCATTCCTGCGTGTCCCCCTGCCTACGACACCGCCAAGACGACTTATCTTGGCGGAGATTTAGTCGCAGTCACGGACAACATCTTCGAATGTAATTCGCTTTCCGAAATGTACTGTAACATAGGCGAATGGGATGTTGCCTTGTTGGATCAGGATGCAGAAGCTGATGAGAAGTGGAGTAATGCATGGGTGTATGTTGGCCCATGTGTGTAACGGTTCACATATTCAGCCTCAACGAAATAATTGGAATGATGAGTTCTAGAGGAACGGAAAGAATGTTTGATCCAGCCAAGCTCTAGCTTTCCATAATGATAGAAAGAGGCTGTTTTTGTCTCAGCCACACCATCACTCGGCAAGGCTTTGAATGAAAAGATTTTATAATTGAATTACTCTGACCCTTGACAAATATTCAATAATTCTGATCTGACGATCTCCTCCTCTTCGGCGGCAGACCGTCCTTCAACAGGTCCTTCAGCGATCCTTCCAGCAGGTGTGGCATGTTGATATCATTCTTCGAATCCTTCATAACAACCACATCGTACTTTGAAACCGCAAAACCACCTGCTACTCGAGTTTTCTTCAGAAGACTCTTGGCTCTTTCAGCCCTTCGATCAATGGTTTTTCGTTTCATTTCAGATTCCGACTGGCCATCAACTTGTCCCTCTTTCGTCGTGACCGCAGAATCGTCTGACTCAATTGCACCAAGAAGTGCAGCCTCAATCCTCTCTTTTGCGTGTGAACTTTCCAGTTCTACAGGCACCTCTTTAGGACGCCCTCGCACTGCTGCTGTTGCTGCTACCTTGTCACTTTCCCTCATACCAGCAGAGCGCCTTTTGCGCTCTAAACTGTGCTTAGCCGCCTCTGCTTCGGCCTTGGCTTTTGCATCTGCCGCAGCTGCCAGATTCGCCTCTGCATTTCGTTTTAGTTCATCTGCTTTCTTTATTTCCTCCTTCCTCTTGGCGTCATCAGCTCTTTCGACACCACGAGCCTTTGCCTCAGCCGCAGCTGCTAGATCCGCCTCTGCCTTGCGTTTCAATTCATCAGCTCTCATTGTTTCCTCCCTTCTTTTGACTTCATCAGCTTTCATGGCATCCTGAGCTATCTCGAGAGGTTCAATGCGTTTGGCTTCTTGGGACTTCCGTGCCTCGGCTTTGATCCGCTTCTCTCTATCCCTCCGATCTTGGTCAGCTTTGGCTGTTAGTGAACATAAAAGGAAGAAAAGAAGTGTTAGCGGGTCACCAATCTAGCTTCAAGAAAAAACAAAACCCCATGTGATCGCTTACCTGCCCGTTCTGCCAGAGACTATTTGTTCAGTAGTTAAACAGCAAGCGATAACAAATTAGTGCAAATGAAAAAGATTTCTGCATAATGGACCAATCAGAACACTCCCTCTTACCATGCGCTTTGCCGAGGCTTGAGTAGCCGATACCTGTATTTGCTGAGTAGACAGCAGTTGCCTCGATGGGACAATAGTTTTAGGTGATATAGCAGTTGGCGTTGGTACGGCTGCCTGTCCCTTTTCTTGTGCAGCCGCAGCCCTTACCGTATCTTGATGCTTCTTCCGCTCGAGTTCCATCTGACTCTGGTTTTTAGCCTCTGCGGTAGCAGGGCGTTTACTGGCCCTGTCGCTACCACCGCCGCCACCACCTGTGCGCGCACCAACTCCTATACCCATGGTGCCGCCCTTTGGCTTTGTTTGGGTATTGCGCCTGCTATCTTCCAATGATTTTTCGAACGCCTTGTAAGCCTCGGCAGCCACACGCTTCTTCTCAAAGTCGTCTAGGCTTTGCCACTTTGCCTGAGAATCATCCTCGGGAGAAAACGATGATTGAGGAGAGGAGTTTTGCCCTGATCCTGCGGTTGATGAAACCGGAGGGCTAAAGAAACGAGCTGTTGGCTGGGACCCTCCAAATGCGCCTGAAGGGACAATAGGATTTTCAGCTAAACGTCTTTCGAATGCCATGGCCGGAGTTGGAACTGGCGCTATTGGTTCTTCTTGACGAATGGTGGAGGGGCGCGGAGTGAATGCACTCCCGGCGCCGGCATAAATGTTCTCTGTCTTCCCTGTCGTCACTGGCCTTCTAGGAGCCGGTGCTGTGGGACGTTGACTGAACGATGCGGGGGGCATCGCCGGAGCTTCGTTATTGAAGTTCGAAATTACATTCTGATAATAATCAGGCGTATCGGATGGAACAGACGCAGATCCGGACGATTTTGGCGACCTACTAAAGAACGACGATGTAGGCTTTGATCCACCGAAGGCACCTGCAGGAACGATAGGATTTTCTGCCAGTCTACGTTCGAAGGCCAGTGCGGGTGTGGGCAGTCCTGCGGCAGCATTGACAACGGCAGGAGAGGGCGTATTGACTCCAAAAGAAGCGCTACCAGCACCCTCCCTGATATTATCATATCTTCCTGTCCCCGAGTTGTTGTTGGGGATCAAAAGTGATGACAGACCAGCGCCCTCACTGATTTTATCACCTCGGCCCACCCCAGGAGCCTCTCGAATATTGTCAACTCTGCCCGCTCCGGATCTTGGTATACCCGCTTCCCTCCTTGGAGAGATCTCGTCAGGCATCAATACATCCTTCAATCGTTCGTAACTCTCCATGCTTTCCTCAACTGAAGCCCAGCCACTACTGGTCTGATCCTTGGCGCCGCCAAACGACGAGCCAAAGGAACGAGGGTTCGGAGCCTGACCTCTCCACTGCTGTTCCTGCCGACGCGCTATCTCCTCCTCTCGATCCTCGGCCTCCATGCGTGCCCTTCGACCCTCGGCTTCCATGCGCGCCCGTTCCATCCCGAAAGAGGACGAACCAATTCCACCTTCTTGTTCTTGCTGCGGCGGTTTAGCCCCCCTTTCTGTCATTCGCATGGCATCTGCGAACTGGAAAGCATTGGCATTCGCAGCGGCACTTTCCATCTCGCTCTCCCGACGCTTCAACTCCTCCACCAACCGCTCTAGGGCATCGGAACGTTCCTGCAGCATTCCCATCTCCTCCTCTCGCGACACGATGGCCTCCTCGAGCTCGTTCACGAGAGATGCCGTTCGATCTAGTTCCTTCTCGTAGTCGCGCTTTTGCGCCTCCATGGTGTCCAGCAAAATATCGGTGGCCTTGTTGCTTGTACGGAGGAGCCTGTCGCGTTCGTCGATTTCGTTCTCGAGCTCGAGGATACGTGAGGCCAGTCGTTCGCTCTCCTGTCGGAGTTCCTCCTGCCTCGTCTGCATTTCCCGCGACGACGAATCGTCGCTCATGGACGACGTCCGTGCCTGCCACTCGAGCTCCTGCTCGAGGTCCGCGATCCGAGTTTTCAACAAGTCCCGCTCCTCATCCCGCTCCCTCCTCACCTTTTCCAATTCCTTTTGAGTCTCCACGGCCAAGTCCGTGTTGCTGTTGGCAGCATTCCTCATCTGCTCCTCAAGTCGAGAGATATCCCCCTCCAATTCCACGATGCGAGCGGCCAGGACCTTGCGTTCGTCGTCCTCGCTGCTCTTGATCCTCTCGAGCTGCTTGAGCACGCGACTTGCCTCCTCGGTGCTCGCCACCACGACACGCTTCTCCTCAATCAACTCCTTCTCCAACTCCGCGATCCTCTGCTCCAACGCGGCGATGTGACCCGTTACCTCCCGTCGATCTTTCGCGTTGGCGTCAGAATTGTACCGGAGCTCGTTCGCGCTCTTGAACAGTTCCCGCTCTAAGTCGGCGATGCGCGAATTCAACCCGGAGATTTTCGCCGCGTATTCCTCCTCCCTCTGCTTCATCTCGTCCCGCAGTCGCTGGCTGGCGGCGCTCTCGCTGGACCGAATGGCCTTCTCGCGATCTATCATCTCGCGCGACAGGTCCTTGATTTGGGCCGATAGCGCGCGTCGTTCGTCCTCGTACTCCTTGGTCTGTATCCGTATAAGCTCGTTCAGCTTGTTGGTCTCCTCCTTGTGCTCGTCCTTCAATCTGACGATACCCCTATCGAAGTCTTTGCGCAGATTCGACAGCTCCGAGTACAGTCGCGTTATTTCCTCCTCCTTGCGCCGGAGCCTATCCTTGTCCGCGGAGGACGGGGCCTGGTAGTTGATGATGGTCCCAGCCCCGCCAAACTGCGCCTCCCGCTGTTCCAGCCGGAGCTGCTGATTGCGCTTGCGCTGCTGCTCTCGCACCACGCTCCATTCCTGTTCCCCCCCGAGGGAGGACGAGGACGACGCGCCGTCGATCTCTGCGACGACCGCGACGCCGTCAATATGCTTGGCGACCTCGTCGATGAGCAGCTGGAACTTCGCGGGACCGCACTGAAAGTCCGAGACCTTCCCCCTGCTACCCTTGTACATGAGTATGTACGGGAGCTTCGTGGCGTTCAGGAGGCGGCACATCTCCTCGTTGTTCGGATCGTCGTACTGCATCTCGGCGAAGCGGACGGCGCCCTCGGATACGAGCTCGCCATCCCGGGACTCGTCGTGCACGTCCCCGAGCTGGGACGCGAGCTTGCGATAGCGAGCGTCGAAGACCTGGCATGTCTTGCACCACGAGGCATAGACCTTGACTGTGTGTGTGTGTGAGTGGGAGTGTGGGAGTGTGTGACGAGGGCGAGGGGAGGAGGGTATGTGTGTGTGTGTGTGTGTGTGTGTCAGGTGACGTGAGAAGATAAAGGAGAGGATGAGATGACGGGAGAAAGAGAGAGAAGGGTAGGTGAAGGGGGGGAGAAGGGAGGAGCGGGACGAATTCGCCGCCGCCGATGCATCCCCGAGGATATTCTCGCGCGCATGCAGCGGTCAGCGGTCCCTCCCACCCCCACTTATTTATTCGCCGAAAACTCGACTCACCCACGCTAAGCCTCTCGTCCTGTATGACGAAATCCAGCAGATCCTGCGGCTGTCTAATCGAGACAACCCTCGGAACGACGCCCCCGCCGTTGTTCTTGCCTCCTCCGATGCCGTAATTATAATTATTCCTCCCCGAGGTGGGAGACGACGACTTCGCGTCGGGGGGGGAGGAGGGACGCGCGGCCGTCCTTGCTCCCCCTCCCCCTCCCCCCCCCTTGGCCCGAGAGCCGAAGAATCCCCACCGGCCGCCGCCGCCGTCGTCGTCGCGATCGTCGTCGTCGCCGTTATCCCCCCCCCTCCTGGCTATGTCTTCGAGGTAATTCCCCCCCAGGGCCATTCGGAGCGAGGTCGAGGTCGATGTCGACGATTTCGATCTTCCAGGCGGATTCCGGCGCGTCGTCGATGCGACGGAGCCGACGTAGGCCCCGACGACGCCTCCGCCGCCGCCGCCGCCGTGGCATCTCGTCCTCGACGACGAGGGGGGGAGGACGAGGACGACGACGGAGCAGCACGCCAGGAGGAGCCGCAGCGGCGCGAACATCGTCGACGACTTCTTGCGTGTTATATCGCGCACCACTCGCGGCGCGCCTTCTGTCGAATAACGAGGTTCTCGTCCTCCACTGTGGGATGGTCGTTGTCTTGTCGGTCCGATCTTTGTTTTCTCTTGCTGGCTGTTGTTCCCGCGAAAAGGACCCATAAGCCGGGGCATAAGCAACGCCGGGGCATAAGCAACGCTGACTAAATAAGATGAAAATCTAAGATAATTAGCAGCGCTAGGTACTAAGAGGTTAGTCTTTTCTCCTTTTCTCCTTTATTCCTACGTTTAGGCCCCAGTATGGCATCAGGGTTGTTTCCACGGTGACGCCAGCTTTCTGGTGATCCCCTGTATGCCCTGGGTATAATAAAATTGCCTTATTTGTGGTTTGGCTAGGCCGCACTTCACTTAGAACAAATTTAGAGCGGCCTCAACTCACACACAACCACTGAATCATGCCCGCTGCCGCTCCCAGTTCCGAGAGCGCTCATCCCCCCAACAATGTCCACCCACCTGGGATCATTTTGGACATCGTTGGGACTGCTGACGTTGATCGCGGGCGGAGCTGTGAGGAGCATGAGTGTTGTGGCGACGTACTGAAGGAGGACTTCGTCGTCCGTATTCGCAAGGAGCAGATCCTTGTGCTGGACTACATCGCTGGGAAAGGTAAGATGAAGGAGCAGACGGCACTTGCCGTCAACTGGGTGTCGGAGGGCGGCGATCGTTGTCGCGTCGGTGTCCTCCCCCGACCATATGCGGTGCAGGCGCATTTTTGGGATGGGATGTTGTGTCAGGTGGTGAGGGTCATTGCAAAAAATGACCCCAGCAAAGTTCGTCGCGCGAAACATCACGCGAACAAAGGGTATGCGCGCGTTGCAGTGATCTCCGCCCTGCTGGTCGGAGTCCTTACGGGGAAGGCTCTGGAGGGGAATGCGAGGGATGGGGAGGGCAGCAGTAAGAAGAGGGATGCGCAGAGGGTCATCGTCGTCATCATCATCATCATTGTCGGACAAGGCGCGGCCTGAGTACGATGAGTGGTTGTGGACGACGAAGGCGTTCCCGCGGACCGGTCTCAACGAGAGTGATATTGACACCGAGGGTTACGGGTCTTAAGCAGTAGAAGTAGAAAGTAATAAAGTAATCCTTGAATTATTATATGGAAACAAATAAAAATAATTTCTAATAAGAACTAATTTATGTAAGCAAATAAAATGAAACCCTACACTCCCCCCTCGTCTTCATCATCATCATCGTCGTCGCTCTCTTCGTTCTTGTCATCGTTCTCGTCGAACACATTGTCATCAAACACATAATTGTCGTCTTCGCCATCGTCCACTCATTCCTCGTCGTCATCGTCGTTGCTGTCGCCGCCCTCAACACCGCCGTCGACGCCGTCGACACCACCGTCGACACTGTCGACGTAATCGTTGACAAACGTCAATCCGCCGGGGAACCAGTCATAACCCGTCTTCCTCCACGCATTCCGGAGGTTCTTTTTATTGTTTATCGCCATATCCCAAAACGCCGCCTTCACCCCCTCGATTACCTCCGTGCACGTTGCATCGCGCACCTTGCTCGTCGCATCGATTAAGTCCGTCATCCACTCCTCCCACATCCAATGGACGCGCGCCTTGAAGGGCTTGTTGATGCCCACGTCAAGGGGCTGACACAAGCCCGTGCAGCCGCTGGAGATGTGGAGTACCTCGATGCCCAGCTTGTTTATCTCGGACACAACCGATGCCATTATGTGGCATTGGTACGAGTCAAGTAGGATGACGGGAACGATACCTGGGGGGCGGGGGTCTGTCAAGAGATAGGGGGCAATGACTTGCTCAACCCACATGAGCATACATCGCTCGTCCATCCACACAGCCTCTTGGCATGCATAGATGTTCGTGGGGTCATAGGTGGGGAGCTCCTTTTTTGCGATGCGCCCGTTTGGCTTACCTTTGAAAATAAGCATCGGCATCATAATATCGCCAGAAGCCGTCACGGTGAGCGCACAGGTGGCTTGTTTTGTACCGTCTATCGTCTTCCTGACGTTCACCGTCTTCTCCCCACACTTCGCCAGCATCCTCAAACTCTGGTAAGAAAACAAAAGGGGTGTCTTGTCCATGTTCCAGACATAACGTGGATCGCGATGCGGACCGACAAGAAGCGGACGAGTTTCGTCCATGAACTCCATCACCTCGTCGACAACCGCCTGCGGTGCGCGAGTTGCCTTGTTTGTCCTCATGCGATAGACATATTAATGCTTTTGCATAAAATGCCATACCGCATGGTAGTGGGCATTGAAGGACTTACCGCCAGAGGTCATCCGGAGCAGGGCCAACGCCTTGAACGACACAAGGGTGTGACGAATGCAAAAACCCTGCTCGCAACGAGCAAAGATCCACTGTAGCAGCTCATCCTCAATCAAGTTGAGCTGCCCATTGGGCCCATCACAAATGGCATGCTTGCACGATTTTTTGTTTGCCCGGAGCCTTGCAATGTCCTTCCTCCATTTGGAGAGAAGGCTCCTGTTCACACCAAGCTCCTCAGCCGCTGCGACGATAGAGAGTTTCTCTCTGACTGGAGCCGGCCATACTCCTCAAGAAGGAAGCATGATCTTCTCAATCACAGCATACCGCCTGCGGACCTTGCCCGTTGCACCCCCCTTTGGATGAACGAGGAGCGAACAAGGCAGGGCAAGAGGGGAAGGATGGAAGAGATTAATGTGAGTATGCTTTGGAGGTGCGCCAAATTCGGCCAACCCCAAAAATACATCCTACTTGTGGCACGCCAAATAAAAATACACAGGAACAAGTATGGTGTGAGCCGTAGAGTGGCAGGAAAAGAAATATTTTAAATCCTACGTATTCATAGTAATCTGACCCTAAAAACTAACTAAGAGGGTTTTAGACCTTCGCACTTGGGTCTT
>JALLAZ010000297.1:0-17119 GCA_036939755.1 Stephanodiscus triporus
GGGGGGGGGTCAAAGAAAATGAAATTTGTATTGTGTCCTTGACACCCGCCCATCCTTGTGTCAAAGACTCAAGCTTTTTGTGTGACACCTGTGAAGTCATCAATAGTCAAAATTGACTCCACGCTCCTGTTGGGGTTTTGAATTCACCTAAAATCTACTCGTAAGATCTACTCTAATTTTGAATTTTGTATTGGCTTTTTAATGTCATCGATTTGTTTTCTGCCATCACGCGGACAGCTGCACGGGCAGCTGTCTGAAGAATGTTCTGTTCCCTCAATATAATGTGAGGCTCTCACCAATTCCTCCTTATGAAGACTATGAGAGTCTACACAAGAAAACAAGATCTTCAGTAGAGTCGGAGTGGCGTTCTATTACAAGAAAGGTAGAGGTACGGAGTATGGTCCTGGGGAAGGAACAAGTGACTTGGGGACTTTCAATGACACCTTGTAGAAAAGGTGGCGAGAAATTTTGAGATATCCACCCGACTCAAGAAGGAGTAGATGTAGTATGTAGATGTTACCGCCAAGCGTAGATGCCACATCTCAACCCACGTCCAGGCCGCGCCCCGACGGCTGCCATCTCGCTACGTCCGGCCGTTCGTCGTCCTCCTCCCTCCTCCCACTCGGGGCGAAAATATTTTCCGTCGTCGTGGCCCTGCCCTCGCGCCCCCGTTCGGGCAGGTGTCACATGATGTGAGCATGGTTTCGAAAACGACCTCGTCGCCGCGTCGGTCGGGCCAATGCGATAATGCGCGGCATCGCTCATCGTGGACGCGGTCCATCCCTCCCAACGCGGGGGGGATGGGATCGTTCGACGACCAATGTTCGACGATCCGTGAATATTATTCAACCTGGAACGCCCTGTGAGTCATGATCACGGCCGTGTCGTGGACGATGATGCGATATCGGCGCGGCGTTGTGAGCGATGGGAGCGTTTCGTGGGCGGCCTGCTCCTCCTGAAACCATTCAGAAAAAGGGAGAGGGGTGGCTCCGACGATACCAAGAACAAGAGCGAATCAAACTCTCCGATCACCGACGAATCGGTCGACGGCCTGAACGACAGAATCGACCAGATCGAAGGCGCCACGGATGCGAATGTTCAACGGATCTCCGTTGTTGATCCGCCTTGGGTATTCCACCTGGGCAATCAGCACTATACCGGTGATGGAGTCCGCTACTTTTTGCCCTTGTGCGAGCTTTGCATCGCGGTGCGGGTCAATGCGGATGGGGTGGTCACCGTCAACGCCATTAATGTGGATGATGACGATGATAGCGACAACGGTGATATGAACTGGAGAGACAGGAATGATGGTTCATCCTTTGCTACCAAGTTTACCAACTTCAATAGCAATGATTTGGTAAGTTGCCAATCAAGCATGCACGTGGGGACTTGTAAGTCGACTAGAGAAGGGGGTGTACTTCGTGAAATCATGGGACCTGCCAACAAATTACACGAGGTACTAAAGAGAAAGAGTTACAGTTGTCGTGAGACAATTGTTTATTCATTTCTAAGTAATAACTTTAAATCTTAACACACGATTTCATGTTAGCATCCGTGGCCATTTCAACGCTGGCACCGTCATCCTCACTTTACATATCATAGCTGAATGATTTCTTCAACTCAGAATCACTAACATAGTGTGAGCCACCAGCGCAACGCCACCCGTTTCCACAATCATGCCAGACAAATCCCATGGGACACTTCCCAATGGCACGCAACCGCTCCTGGATTTTCTCCTTTTGCCTTTTCTTCGCTGCCTCCATCTCACGCTGAATTTGCAGCTCGCGCATTTTCTGTTCATACGCTTCTGTTGCCAACTGTTCTAACCTCAACTGGTCTTCAATATCTGCTTGGATGCGCATTCTTTCCGTTTCTTCGGCTAAGCACTTCTCCAGATACTTCTCCTCCGCCTGTTTAGCCATCTGCAGCTCAGCCCAAACTGCATCAGATACGCCAGAGTCACGACCATTGGCTGGCTGCAATACTCCTTGGCTTGCGTACTCTCCTGTGTCAATCCTTTCTGTGTCTACCTCTTCAGCACGTACTTCTTCGACTTTTTCTGGCATTTGCGTTATTTGAGGGGCGTCTTCAAAAAGGTTGTAGTTGAGGTCTTCACTTTCCATGAATTGTGAAGTTTGCAGTTGCTGGTCCAAAGTGGCATTCGTTGCCATGGACTGCTTCCCTTTTGCAAAACTGCGACTGTTGATCAACTCTTCAGTGGCCTGTTGCAGATCTGTTTCCTCAAATCGTTTTCTGCCATCATTGCATGCAATGACTCTGCTTGCGCGGAATCGACATGTTGCTCTCCAAACTGCATCAACATCTCGAGCATTACCGAAGCCATCCAGAGCCTGCAGCTCTCCAAATCCTTTATGTAAAATGTCAGCTCCTCCGTCAGCAATCTCAAATCCTTTCATTTTTATCCTCTCCAAGAAGCATTGAACGCAATCATTAACGTCCCAATCAGGAAAATCCAGCGTGTGAGTGAAGCGACTCTTGAACCCTGCGTTGCATGCAAGCATATCATCAATATCTTTGGGATAACCAGCAATGACAACAACTACTCCAGCATATCGTGGATCAGTCATTGCGGCAACTAGAGTGTTGCATGCTTCTGATCCAAACATTCCTTGACCTAACGTGTATGCTTCGTCAATGAACAGCAATCCACCCTTTGCTTTATCAAGAATGTTTTCAACTACTTTCTGTGTCTGACCCAAATATTGACCTTGCAACATCAATCCACTCGTTTCCTCAACATGCCTGCGCGCTGTGAGCTCTAAGTCGAACAGAATGTTTGACATGACTCGGGCAACTGCATTCAAACCAAGGTGACAAGTGCAATTTGGCATGTGAATACACGAGCTATTAATTTGGTACAAATGCCGTGACAGATACTGGTGATATACTCACCTGTAGTTTTGCCTGTTCCAGGAGACCCTGTGAAAATAAAGTGGCCAAGAGGTGGTGGGTCCTCTCCATCTTGGTTTGCAATGATATAGGTATCTTGCAGTTGCTGTAACTTTTCCTTCACTTTTTCCATACGGTACAGCTTATTAAGTTCAGCAAATGGATCTCCGCGTGCGTCGGCTTTCATGCGTGCACCACCAGTGCCCATACGCGCACTGATCATGGCATCGAATGCCAATGTAATATCTTTCTTCAGATAGATCTTTCCCAAGGATGCTTCATTCCCAAGAGCCCGGTCCTCGTGCAACCGTTGCGCACGATATTCAGATACACTCTCATAAAACTTTGTAACATCCCTAGCATTTCCCCATCCCTCAAGCGGCAACAGAGTTTTGAAGCCTTTCTCTATTATGGCCATAGATTGTTCAGGTTCTTCCAGTGAGATATTGTTGGCACATATCTTGGATTGAAAGAATTTGGTACAGTCTGATGAATGCCAATCGGGAAAGTCAATAAATCGATTGAAACGACTTTTCAGTCCTTGATTCGTATCCAACATTGATTGTATGTTCGCATGATAGCCAGCAATAATGATGACCAGCCCACCATATTTGTTGTCATTTGTCATTGCTTCAACCAAAGCAGCACATGCCTCAGATCCATATGCTCCTTTGCCGAGCTCATATGCCTCATCAATGAACAGTATACCGCCCTTCGCTTTTACTAGATGTTCCTCAACAACTTGCTTGGTTTGACCGCTATATTCTCCTGTCAACTTCAGCCCTGATGTCTCGTGGACTTCTGGGCGAGCAATTATTCCACATCGGTGTAAAATTCTGCCTAAACAACGAGCGACAGTTGTTTTGCCAGTTCCTGGTGCGCCACTGAACACAAAATGCCCCACTAATGGGCGCTCTTCACCTTCGTCAGCTGCCAAGTCAAATTGACTCTTGATTTTCTGAAGTTCTTCGATCACATTCTCCAGGCGATAGAGATCACGGAGCTCCTCAAACAAATCTACACATTTGTCGTCGTCTCCAGGCAACTCAATATCGCCAGACTCCAACTTGAGACTACCATAGGGAGCGCACTTTCGCTGACTCGTGGCACGTGATACAGCCTCCTTCAACAGGTTTTGGACAGAGCCCGCATTGCCAAAATGTGCCTCACTGCGTCTTTGCATTTCTAATTTTTTCAGTGCCTTCTCTCGGAACTCCAAAGATGGTTGGTAATGTTTGCTCCTGCAGCATTCTAAAAGAATTTTCTCCAGCTGCGAATTAGTATAATCTTCAAAGTGGAATGCTTGCTCTGGTACGAACCGACGACGGAGGCCAGGGTTTTGATTGTTAATCATTTCCATCATTTGATCTTCGTATCCTAAAAGAAGAACTGCAATATCATCAGCCTCGGTGCCTTGAACTCTCTCAACAAGTGCATCCAATGCTTGCTTGCCGTATAGGTTGTCATTTAGGGCATACGCCTCATCAATTAACAAAACTTTGCCACGACAGTTCTCGATCAAGGCTAAAGTCTTCTGCTTGGATTCCCCAACAACCGAACCACCCAAATCTCCTGCAGTGCGCTCAACTACCTCGCCTTTTGACAAAAAACCAAGCTCTTTCAAGACCTTTCCGTACAGTCTTGCACAAGTGGTCTTACCGGTCCCAGGGTTACCCAGAAACAGTCTATTGAGGAGCACTGGTAATTGCTCTTGGCCTTGCATCTCTCGCTCGTAGTTCTGGCCACAAATATTGACCAAGTTTCTGACCTGTTCCTTTACCTTTAGCCATCCAGTTTTTCTCTCGATTTCTTCTACAACATCTTGAAGTTTTCTATTGTGAATTGGATTCTCTCCAACCGCATCTTCTATGCGAAGCTCAAGGTCAAAGGTATCAAAGTCATCCCTGGCCATAGCGCGTGTGCATGCCTCCTCAAGTTTCTGGCGGATTAGACGTGCATTGCCAAATCCTTTACGGCCCTTCACTTTTCCAAGGCGCCGTACCACAACTCTACCCAGGCGGCTATCTTGTTCTCGCCATTGTTTTTCTTCACGTTGAACATTCCAGACAGACAATAGTTCATCCTCGTCAAAGTCATCAAAGTGAACTTCAATGAAACGACTCTTGAAGCCAGGGTTGAATGCAAACATCTTGTCATTGATTTCATCTTCGTAGCCTGCAAGGATGAAAGACAATCGATCGCGTTCGTTTTCTGCCAGTGTCAATAGCTCATTTGCAATCGGAGCACCCTTGAATTTGTCTCCAAGTGGATCTAGAGTGTATGCCTCATCCATAAACAGGACCCCGTCCAGTGCTGCTTGCGATTTCTTCTTGAAATCGTCTACACCAGCCTCTTTCAAACTTTGTCCGCTCTCCTCAACAAAATTGCTGTTTTTCCTGAGGCCTGAATCGCATAAAATCTGTGCAAATAATCTTGCAACCTAGGAAACGGAATAAGAATTTTTGTGGGGGTGAGAGCTGCGAGACAACTAGAAGCAGAAAATCAAGGTGCGCGGTAATCGGCCAATCGCAAACAGATGGAAGGATCTGACGCCAACGACGGGATCAGCACGATTCCTTTCGGGGCATCCCCCTCCCTGACAACATCAGTACCAGTCACGAGACTAACAGCTAAAACATCTCACCGTTGTTTTTCCCGTGCCCGGATTTCCCAAAAAGACGAAATTAAGAGACGGAGTATTTAGCCTCCTTATCTTGTCATCCATTCTTGACAATATCAGGCCTTGTTTGAATAAATCGACTGCCATTTTCTTCACACGAAGCAATCCAGTCATTTTCAGAAGCTCCTCCATCGCGTCGGACTTGACGCTAGAAGTATCTTTGAGCTCCTCCCACAAATCACCGGGAGATGCAGTTCTAGTATTTCCATCTTCAGTCAGGGAAATCCCTTGCAATTCGCCAGCGAGCAGGCCTATACTTCTTTTCTCTTCATCATTTAGCAGTAATTGCAGCATTTCAGGAGCACATTGACCAAAATCGCGCAAACACTTTGTCTTATCAGGTAAAAGTTCGGTGGTGTCTCCTTCTAAACCAGGCATTACCGGGAAGCCAATACGGCCAAATGCTAGTAGCAACAACGGGTGTGCAATCTTTGCGCCTGTTGCTGAGGATGAAGCTTGCTGCAACGAAGCACAATATGTATTGAGTTCGGACATGGCCCGCTCTATGTCACCCTTTTGATGGATTTCCAATGCCAACAACAGCTGGTACAATGTAATAAACTTTTTCTTTTGGTTGGATTTTTCCCATTTTTCCTTTTGTGCCCTTATTCCTCTCTCGAGGGCTTTTTTCCCTCCGAACGGATTCTCATTGTTGCCATTTACAAGACTCAACTTCTGCATTAAATCCTTCTCTGTACTTAAGGTGATCACATCGTGATCAGTCTGACTGGAATATGAGTGGAGGCGCAAAGGAAATTCATTCTTGTCATCGTCCGTTGGTATGAACTTGGAAAATAAAAGATATTCAGCCCATGTCCCATAGAATGATGATGTGGCCATTGCAGCCATTCCTTGATTCTTTGCGTTGCTATCTCTTTGGAAAAATACATGCTCAATATCGGAAGCTGGACAATCTATACTGTCGCACATAGGGAGGTCACCTAGAATCCTACTTTCAGCAACTTCAGTTGGATAATGTGTGAGGCTGGCAGTGCGCAAAACAAGTCCAGTTCCCGTCACGGCTCCGATATTTTCGGCGAACTCCTTCATATCGTCAGCGTCAAGTGGTCCCACGCGGTAGGTTGCATACACAGCAGAAGGGTCCCAAGAAATAATTTGTTTCATAAGCTTTCCATTCTTTGGCTTGAGTTCGACGCAATCATGTCCTTCAACTTCCCGCCATGTTTTCACTGATTCTTCCTTTAACTTCTTGCCCGTGGGCAAGTCACAGTCTAATTTCAGGTGCGACGAAAATAAGTATCCGCAAAGCAACTCTTTTTTCGTAGAGCCTTTGCTTTCGTTTGCTAGAGACAACATATTCTCCTGAGTCATGTGGTAAAGAGCAATCCCATTCAGCGGTATACTTTTGACAAAGTTGTTTGTACGAACGAAGCCATTCTTCTGTGCATCGTTTCTCTTCTTATTACTGTCCATGACAAAAAATATGGGAATAAACGTTGGCGAAAATTGCGGTCTCTTGGATGCGTCTTCGCCTCTATTCAATGCCTTCCCTAAATTCTGAGCCAATGATGAATAGAATCTCTGCTTTTGTTCTTCTTGATTGAGAGCAAACCTGCTTTTGACATTCTGCACACATTGTTCTACTACATCACCGTGATGCTGACATCCGATATTCAAAATGTTTGCTAGTTGCAATTTATCATCTGCAATCGAGTGAGGCAGAGGGAATACTGCCTTCTCCTTAACAGAGTTGATAAAATTTGTGACATCATCAGACCAGCACTCATAACAGGAGGCAGGCACACCATTCAGACAGAGTTGAAGCAGGCGTGTGTGCTTGCCTGCTTTGCATCTCCATGTTAATAGTTGTGGACAGCATAAAGTGGCGTTTTCTTTACGGACATCATCACAGAACAAAGACAGAACGTGTGAACCACATTGAGGCGCATTCCAGCACGCCCGTTTCACCATGGCGCCACACTTAATTATTGTTTTCTTTTCAGTAAAAAGTTGCCAAGTCTTGCACAGCACCGTAACTTCATGCCCACAGTCGGGTAATTCCCGTATTACTTTTTCGGTACAGCTTGCTCCCTTTTTTGTCTTGCCTCCATTGCGGAGGATGGAAAGAAGCTCACTGCACTTTTCCTTGTAGGTATGACCGCAACCTTTGAATACAGTCACGCATCCCTGACAGCCCATCAGAATATCTAGTACATCCTGGTCAGGCCAAGTCAAACCTACGGTCGGTTTTGCATTGGATCGCAGCGTACAATCAGAGACTAGGCTTCCTTCTGAACATTCATTCCAAGGATGCCAGGATTCAATTGTTTTGCGACGCCAGCAAGGCACTATTATATCATGTCCGCACAGCGGGCTCCGAATTCTTAATTCTTCTCTACATGATAGTCTAGTCTGTGTGCCACGTGCTGTACCGCAAGCAACCTGTTGGGTATGCCCGCACGTGCGATGGAGGGTTACAAGCTCAGTACATCTGCCAATGCCTTGAGGAAGATTATCTGGAAATATGGGGGTAACTCCCTCGTACACCTCATTAGTTGGAGCTGTTGTCAACGTTTGACAAGAACCAAGCCTCTTTCTATCAGAGCAGAAAATTTCGCATGGATGTCCGCAATGTGGATGCACAAAGGGCACACGAATTCGGCACGGCTTCTGCTCGTCAATATATTTCACCTCAGCCATCTCAAATGACTTATTACAAGTAGTTGCCTCTTCGTGTCCACAAATGCGTACAAATTTCGACGGTTTCAGGCAAATGTGATCTTTAGGTCCATATTGAACACCCTCTCGTACGATGCCCACTTCATCAGCCTGACCTCCGGACCACTTTTCTAAATCCACATGAATTCCACAAGATACGCTTTTCACTTCGTGCCCACATCGTGGAAGTACAACCGTCAACTTCTCAGAACACACAAAGTCCCTCTTTCCGGTGCTATATTCCGCATCTAGGTAGCACTTGATTTTCTTCACATGAGTACAATAAGCAGGATGGTACTCTACCAGCTTAGTACACGGCTTCACTAAACTTGGATTGTGTTTATACTGCTCCAGACAAGCACAGCTGAGTTCAAGCTTGTGTCCACAGTCTGGATAAACATAGGGCCACAAAGATTGTCGAGTACACTCCGGTAACTTATCTCTGCCTATGGCAATATTATCTTCCTGCCAACAAAGCATATCTTCTTCGTGGCTACAGGGCAGTGTGATTGATACTTTCTTGGGGCAGTGATAATTCTTGATGACTTCATCAATTGGACTTTGCTGACTAGGGATGGCATGTTTGTAAACTTCCGTGCACTGCAATCGCTCTGGATGTTTGGAGCAAGGCGAGTCCACAAGAACTTCGCACTTCTGGTTGTGATGTTGGCGCTTTGTCCAATGGCACTTCAACCCACAGCTATGAGAGCACAAAAGCTTTTCGTTGCATACAACGTGACAAAAATTCAGGTCGAGGTCCTTGGCGGTTTGAGCATTGAAAGTTGAAACAAGGGGATGCTGAGGGCAGCACAAAGGTAACGCTGATCCTACCCGAGCGTCGGTAAAATAAGCATCCGCCAATGCTATCACTGTTGTAGGAGTAATTGGTATAGAGACCTCGTTAGAAAGTTTTGGCGCACTTCCTAGAGTATTATGGGGCAATGAAAGTGTATCAACTGTGATCAGTGCATCTGAATTATCCGATGTCGCCGGCGGTGCTTCTAATATATCAAACGTTTTCATCCAATGTTTTGCTCCACCCGCTTGATTGAAATAAGATATGTTGCCAAGTATGAAGCAACCAAGACGTGCCCGAGAGAGGAGAACCTGAAATATAGCACAGATAGGGCCACCATTATGCATAAACGTGAAATGAGTAGACAGATGAAACAGTTTTGCCGACTCACTATCATTCTGTTTTGCAACTTTACAAATTGTGTGCGTGATTTCTCATCTACAACCAACGATGCAATCACAACATCCGCTTCATCTCCTTGAAAACGGTCAACAGTGGACAATCTCACTTGATTAGTATTCGATGGATCTGTAGTAAGCAATTTTGAATTACTCTGATCGCTTAGAAGAATCTTACGAATCAACATCAGCTGGCCCTTGTAAGGCGTCAAGATTGCAATGGACGGCTTTCGAACGCCACACTTGACTAAGTAATAACTCAAATTCGCACACATTTGAGCCTCTTGCCTGTTCTGCTTGCTAACACCTACCTCAGCTCTCCCTTGGGCGCCAGTATGTGTCCACAAGTATAGGTGAGATCGAACTCCAGGTATCTCCCTGCCAGTCCAGAAACTCAATTGAGCTTCTTGTCCAGGTAGCGTCTTCGTTGCACAGACAGGGTGATCTTCGATTGCGACAATGTCGGAATAGTATTCACGCGTAATATCACAAATATCTCTCCGCATACGCCTTTGTACCGACAAGACTCCTGAGGGAACCCTGTGCTGGTCCGGAGCAGTGATCAACCTTTCCAACATGGAGACATTGACTTTATTGATGCGCATGAAGTCAAATTTGTCCATTAAACTTGGCTGTAGCTGTAAGTGGTCTCCAATGAGTTGAAGTTTTACCGTGCTTTGGCACAAGCATGCGAAAAGAAGAGGTTCGAGCACTTCCGATGCCTCTTCAACAATGACGGCGAATGGGCGCGTGGCGCGGATTAACTCCAAACGGGTGATACAGCCAACAATTGTTCCTCCTATTACAGTCTTATTCTCGAAGACCCTTGCCCTTGCTCGCGATTCGGCATCCCGCAAGCTTTTGCGAGCTTGAGGAATGTCTTTTTTGACCACTTCCATGATATGGGACAATTCAGAGCATTGATCGTGCATGAAAGCTTGGCATGCAGCCCAACGATCATCTAATGACAGTGCCCATGACCAATCTGTTGGATCTTTCACGGGTGGAACATGAGTTCTTTGAGAATTATTGATGTGTACATCATCAGCTGCTGATGATGACTGTTCTTTGAGATATGCCTCAGGTAAAACACCAAGAGCATCATAGAAGAAACCATCACCATCATCATCACCATCACCTCCTTCAATCTCAAAGACCTCACGAATATGCTGCACACCGTCTGCTTCCTCCACCTCATCCAGGTTGTTGCAGTAGTCAAAATCAACGTTATTCAGATCCGGTGGTGGACCATAAGAAGATCCATCATCATTGTCTGGTGAGTCCAAACTGCTATCCGTGTCTTGTATTGAATCACAACGGCTTATCACATCCTTCTGCAGTGTATCAATTTGCATTTCTGCTACCGGCATTTCAGCCAATAACTCTTCCGCCCGGAGCCTACGAAATTCAGCATCACGCTCGACTTGCTTGACTTTGAAGCCAGCATCCTTTGGAGAGTGTGCTTCACAAAACTCAGAGCCGATCATTGCAAATCCACCGCATGGTTTCTTCTTTTTATTCAATCCCTTGCATTTTCGCTTTTTGGAATTCAATCTCAACGCTGCTGCGTGGTCCAAATTAATCCCAATTGCTGCATCTGACACCAGGTTTACACGACTCTCATTTTTTTTTTGCTTCAACCAATCATTCATGTGACGACTGCAACAGGGCATGTCCGATGCAATAGCCCAATTGGTGCATTTATGTCCCCACTTGTCACGGTGTTCACACTTATCCCAAGTATGGCCACTACAATAGTCCTTGCCTTTGATTGCCAATTGAAGACAGTCCATCACACTACACAATGGATGCTCATCGCAAACGTTACGGGGTGTATCATCCTGGGCCTCTGATGCAGGTGATATATTCAACTTGACGCACACAAAGCAAGAGTGGGATATGCAATACTTTTCTTCATTACACTCCTTGCCAATACCAATCCTTGGCTGATCGCAGCTATCAGATGATAAGCACATGTGGTCCTTGCATAGCATGCCTTTAGAGGAAGGGTGAATTTCATTTGGGCATCTAACGCACGCTGGACCGGCGCTAAGCACACAACGATGACTTCGGCAAAACGGTGGGTCGTGCCAGTCTGCAAGCTGATCACAACGGTATGATATTTCTCCAGACTGATCGACCTCATGGTAGGAACAGGATGGCTTGGGATGATGGCCGCTGAGAAAGAGGTAGAGCAATTCATGTGGGTCGCCATGGCTTGCATCAAGATCAATGTAGTGTTGGATACCCTGATACAACTTTGTCAACGACAGTTGTATTTCGTGCTCTATGCAGCGGCCATACGCCTGTGTGTGCTCAAATTTATGGTCGGTAGGCGCATCTTTGTTCATGACACGGCTGATGCTGTCCAGCCGTTGCGTTGATGCAAAAGTCTGCAATAAGCATCTGCGGACGATAGCCGCAAACAAAACCTCAGTCGCCTCGTAGGCAGCATTGGTCTGTCGTTTTCTGACTTCGTCCGGGTCCAAATCGTCCCCACCCAGTTCAAACATATCGGCCTGATAACTTTGAAATAAAGTTGCACTTCGCGATGCACGATGACAAGCACGTCGAAGGTCTTGCAATTCACAGAGTTCGCTCTGTTTGGCCTGTAGGTCCCTATCCCCTCGTTGATGGGCAAGATTTTTCTCAGAATACTTTTCATTTTACATGAAAATCAACGTCAATCTATGATCGGTTGTAAAATGTAGATCAACTCAGGCATAATTACAACTCTTCTCCTTACCTGAATCAAGTTTGGATCACCAGCATTGCCCATTCTCACCATCTGCACATTTTGTCCAGGGTGGAAGTTGGAGATCCGCGGATTCCCAGAAAGTAAAGTTCCCGTCGCTTTAAGGAGATCACAGAGGAATTCATCAGCCGCGTGATTCTTATATGAAAGGACAAGGATCGGTGGAGTGCCAACACTTTTATTTTGCTGCATCCAATATTTGCGGATGATTGTCAAGGCGTACACTATTTGCACGCCAAGATAACTTTTTCCTGTTTGGCAAATCCAAAAAAATTAATCACGATGCATTGCAGCCAGAGGTGCTTTTGTGTAAAAAATCAGTGTGACTCACCGGTACCTGGAGGTCCCTGTGTGCAATGTACGGGATTCCTCAGCGAGTCGATGAAGTTCACCAACTGCCCAAAATCCAATGTTGCTTTCAGCAAGAGGTCTACGAGTTCAGCCTGCATCTGCTGCGAGAGAGAAACGTTCTGACGAATCTCACGTAGGGGCAATAAGGTGCTAGAGAGGACCATGTCATCAACGAGGCTTTCTATGAGATGTCTGGGGAGAGTTGTAACTGTACTCGCCAATGATCCACAACCATATTTATCCAAAATAGATCTTTGAAAGACTCCTTCTGTAGCAGCCTTGTTCTGTGCATCGGCACCCAAGACAGTGTTCGTTAAATCCGCAGGTCGGCTCGCATCAAGATTTAATAGGAGGCCATAAAGGGCAAGATTTCATTCTTCTGTTGTTCGTATGCCCGGATGACAGGCATGTATTCCGGAACGAAGGACTGACAGTCAATTATAGCAACAGCATCGCCCTCGCTAAATTCATGCTCAACATCAGGGGCATTGTCAGGTTCAAATATAGCTGGTGATGCTAAATTGACACAGATGTTGCCTTGTTGCCTCTGCTTGTCTTCGTAGAGCTGATTTCCGTGAGGACACACTTCGCCCCAATATATACGATCATCTAGATTGAGTGCTCGGTAATAATTGGGGTCGCGACTACCGTGAGTTGGCACACTTGAAGCATCACCAAGACGAACAATTCCGACCAGATTGGGAACGGCGAGCCTTTTTGTGGATCGCCAATGTATTGGACGCGTTTTCCCTTCGTGATGATAATTTAAAGGAATAGATAGGTAAAAAATCAATGCAGTATTTGCCGAAAGGATTAACGCAACAAATAAGAGGTCGTACCGTTCTCATCCAGCGGAGCCTTCCGGCTAAAGAAGTTTTGAACGTACAACTTTCCGCTTGCACCGTCGACTGCGCCAATACTGCCATTATACACATGCGTTGATCCAGTTGGCCCCAATAACTGCTCCAACTCATGATACGCACATCTCTCACAGAGCCCTCGCAAATGAGAAGTAGTTTTGCAAATGAGAACGGGCGTGTTGTGACAACCACGACCACGACATCTCAAAGGACCACTCGAGATAACTTTTCTGCCACCGTCTGTCTCATTAAGGCCATCTGGAAGGCGTACTAAGGCCCCACCACAAGGTTGCCCTCCACTGCAACGCTCCCAGCATTGTGGTGCCAATGCAGAGTGTCCCTCATGAAAAGCCATTCCAACCATTAGACGCTGCATGGTATCAAAGTAATGTTCGCGATTTTGGTACACACCCCGAGATTTTGTGCTTGGCCCTTGCATCTTGGGAAGTTCGGCAGGAGAGAATGTCGATGATTGCACAAGCCACTCCACCGTGGCGGTTCGCCATACGCTGTGATGGTGACGAGGAACGCCACTTGTCTCTACTTGACTCAAGGTCCCATCATAGTTCTTTTCATCTGTGATAGATACCGCTTGATTCTTCTCCTTGATGATCCATGGCTTCTCAAGCTTATCAAGACAATCATCGATGCGATTCAAACAGTCGCGATGGTCATGATTCCTGCGCAGAAGTTGCTTCGCTGCATCTTCGAGCATCTTTCCTAGTGCCTCTTTCACGACCAACCGTTTCTCACTCCACTCGAAGCACAATACTTTCCGGACAACGTTCAACGCTGTCTCGGCCGCAAGGAGTGGATCGCCATTTGATGTAAGGTACCTTTTCATAGCGCTGCTCAACGCGTGAATAGGAGGTGGAGGAACTTTCGTTTCTTGAGAGAAAGGAACTTTTGCAAGTGTTTGGAGGAGTATCTCAACATCCCCCACTGCAATGTGCAACGATGATGCATCTCCCCAGCATTGACCCCAAAGAGGGCCAGCTCGAACTATCACATCAGCCAAAATACTTTGATGTGTATTCTTGAGCTGTTTGATGAGGCGATTGCTATCCTGTACATTCCTCGCTGTACCGCTGACTCTTCCAACAGGTGGGCTCTGGTTGCCCTTGCTTGCGTTGCTCTGCCAAGCACTGCCATGCTGATATTTACAGTTGCCCCCATTTTTGCAATATCCTTTATTCTTGAACTCAAAACAAATTCCGGGACTTCCTCCACCACCGCTTCGTCCCCTTCCTCTACCCCCTCTTCCACTACTTCCTCCTCTTTCTCCAGCGTTTCTGCTGAGCCCTCCGCCAGCCTTGCCAGATCTCTGCATGGCGACAGGAGGGATATCGTAGTCTTTGACCTTTCGCAATCAGTCCAATCAGTCTATCTCTGAATCGATCAATCTCTTTGCGTTCGTTTATGGCTGGTTGATTCTGATTGTTGTGCCCATCTCACTACAACGTCTGAAATTTTCACATTCTGTATGGTACCATTACCGCCATACACTGAAAAATTCAAACGTGCGTGCATGATCCCATCAGATGACGTGCATGTTGAAGTCTAGGGGGCCTCGATCTCGTCCCTTTCCCCTTCCCCCCCCCCCCTCTTCCACTGCCGTTCTACTGTCTCTCGGTGGTAACCAAAGCTAGCTCTCTCCCTCCGGAGGCATTCGACGGACCCCCTCCCAAAGTGAAATTGGCCCTTATACTCCGAGGCGTCAGTCGCGCCAGATCCCCAAGCGCCTTCGGCTCTAGTAATTCCGCGTACAGGTGCGCCGATGTCAGGAGCCACCGCTCGATCGTCCGCCGCAATCATCAGACCAAATGCCCGCTGTCAACAAATTTGCGGTGGCGTCCTGTCAACACCTTGGGAAATGAATCGCGCGAAAGATTAAGCTAAAATCAAGGTACGGGTATTGTCCGAACGGGAAGTTCACCCCAAGTGCCTCTCCTACCTATTGCAAGTGATCCGCCCGGTCCATAGAATCGCCCCGACGGACACGCCGAACGAACTGCTGCCCAATTGACCTCACGAACGTCGGTAGCTCCGACGACGAGAGAAAACGAGGCGGCATGTCGTTGCCGCTCCCGACGTACGCCAGACATGCGCACAATGCCACGCTCAACACCGCCTCGGTCGAGGGGCGTACGCTCCCAATAGCGTAAGCCAGTGCCGCGAGCACCATGAGGACGTCCCCCCGAGACGCATGAAACGACGCATGGAACGAATCGAAGACGAACGAGAAATCTTCCGATGGATGGTTAACCCGTCGACACAGCGATATTTTCGACTTTGTCAAGCATGCCACCGCCACGAGAGACTGTCGTCGTCCGCTCCCATGACGGATACGCAGTTTACGGCTGCGAAGCGATGGCGACACTCCGGGGGAATGGAATCTGAGGAGTTAACGATGCGGGGGGGGAGGACACGATAAACTACCACGAGGATACGTCGTCCGCGACGATCGCACCGTCGTCGAACGACGACGACGATAATGCGACTCCACGACGACGGACATCAAGGAGGTGTTGCGCGCAGATGCTTACGATATGCGTCGGGACGAAGGCGGCATGGTTATTATCGGACGGGCGAAATTCTCCATGGGCGCCATGAGAGAGTTCGTGGTGTACGCAAAAGAAGGTTGCCTGTGCAAACTTTTGCGCGGCGTCTCGAATTCCTTTGACCGTCTTCTTTTAATCGTTCTTGGCGAAGAATGCCGTCATCCAGCGCCACAGATTCCAAGGATAAGATAATGGGAGGCGGCGTGAGCGCCGTAGCGCGGAGGAAAGGATCCGTTCACAGCATGGCCGAAAGTTGGAATTCGGGCGATTACTGCAAGAAGTAATCCGTTATCGCCGATCGTGAAAAGTCCAGTATACCTTTCACCGGTCTTGTCGACAGTGTAATCATGTTGTGTAAACGCTGTAAGGATATTATATGTTCTTCTCTCTTTCATGCCCACCGACGCCCTAATCTAACCACTTCGAAAGGCCCTTCGAAAAGGGTGTCTCTTATTGGAGTTAGCGGGTCCATTGACACGGCGGTGGTTGTTGTAGGCTGGTGTTGGCCGACAAGGATAAATCAGTCAATATTATGCACTCGGACGGCAGAGGCTTCCTCGTCGTACGCGGCAAAAATTCAAACGCGCATGATCATGTTGAAGTCTAGGGGGCCTCGATCTCCTCCCCTTCCCCTTCCCCCGGGCTCTTGAAGAACAAATTCTTCAGTGTAGGTAGGGTAGGTACCATACCTACACAGACGATTACCTACTGATACCTCCTCCTCCCACGTTTTGTCGTCGGGACGCATTATCTCCCCGTCGTCTTGGCCCTCTCGCACCCGTTCCGGCAGGCGTCACACATGATGTGAGCATGGCGTCGAAAACGACCTTGTCGCAGCGTCGGTCCGGGCCAATGCGATAACGCGCGCGGGCATCGCCCATCGTGGACGCGGTCCATCCATGCCTCACGACGCGGGTGGGGGGGATGGGATCGTTCGAGACGACCAATATCCGTGAATATTATGCAACCTGGAACGCCATGTGCGCCATTGATCGCGGCCGTGTGGCGGACGATCTGAGGGCTGAGGACGGCAGTCTTCGCAATGTCGTGGGCCGAGCCGGACGCGGTATAGGAAGGCTGACGACGCATACACGTCATACCACCCCCCCCCCCCCCCCCCCCCCCCCCC
>JALLAZ010000298.1:0-17381 GCA_036939755.1 Stephanodiscus triporus
CCAATCCCGCCTAGCACTAGGGACCAAGTCCCTTAAGAAACAAAAAACAAAAAACACACCAAAAAAAGAGAACAGAGGCAAAAGACCCGAAGCCACAAGCAGCCGCCGGAGCGTGTCGGTGGCTTCCCCGTCCCCGACCCCCGCCTGCATAAATAAAATAAAATAATAGGATAAGAAAGAAGAACGAAGAGATAGGACGGGGGGAAGAGAAATCGGCAATATTATAATAATAAATGATAATAATAGGTGGTGGTGGTGGGGGGTGATACATGGACAATAATTTAGTAGAAGAATCATTCGTCGACCGCGTCGGCGGCAAGGAGATGGAGGAGGAGGATTATCATTATCATCATCATTACGGGGAAGACGACGATAGTTGTTGTTATTATGGCGAGGAGGGACGACGCCAAGCGGCGGGACGTCGTCGGTCGTCCTTGACCCTCGACGACGACGACGACGACATGGACATGGACATGGACGCGGACGACGCAAACTACCGCCGCCGCGCGACGACTGCCACGACCGACAACGATCGTCATCGCGCGGATGGAGGAGGAGGAGGAGCGGAACGCGGCGACGATGATGACGTCGACGACGATGATATTATGGACGCGTCCCGAGCGGCGAGATCCCCGACGACGAGCCCGGACGACGGCGCCTTCCGGCGGGACCTGCCATGGGGAGAAAAATCGTCGGCGGCGCCAGGCGACGGAGGCGAAGGCGGAGGAGGAGTCGCGGAACGACGGAGCAGCGGTCGGAAGATGCATTTCCTATTCGGGGATGATCGTCGGGGGGGGGGTTGCCCCGACCGCGGCGACGTCGGTCCGACGCGATGGGGGTCCGGCGGCGGAAACAACGCCATCCCCCCGGCATGTCGGAGGGGGAGCAGCGAAAGCATGGCCGAGAGCCTGCAGAGCAGCTTCGGCGGGAGCTTCACGAGCGATAGTTGTCCGGTGGATGCCGCCTTGGGGGGGAACCTGGTCTTTGCCACCGATGACGAGGTGGCGAGGCTGATGTACGGCGGCGATTCCGACGACGCAGACTACGACGTCGACGATACGCTTCGCGTATGCGCGAACGCCTCGGAACGATGCTCCGATGGCTCGTTCCCTACCACCATCGCCACCACCACCACCACCACCAAGCCTTCGATGCTCATTTCCTCCCTCCCCCCATCGGCGACGCTTGGAACGGGCTCGTTCAGCACGGTTAGATTGGCATGGCGCAGGGGGGCGCCGCCCAAAAATTCTTCCGACGAAGACGACGTCGACGTCGACGATAATGATGCATCGCGTTCCGCGCCCCTTTGTCAATCCAATAAAAGACGCAGAAGCATGGTCAACGTCCAGAGTGAGCTCGATGATGCCGATACGGATCCATCGCTCGAAAAAATACGCGGGGGGGGAGGAGGAGAACTCGTCGCCGTTAAGATCATACAGAAATCGATACTGAAACAAATGAAGTCGATGCAACGCGGTCCGAACAATCGCCTAACCGCTCACACCGCATTCGATAACATCGAACGGGAGATAGCCACGATGAAAAGACTCCGTCATCCCAACTTGGTTCGTCTGTACGAGGTCATCGATAGCGTCGAGTCGGACTGCTTGCTTATGGTGTTGGAATACGTGTCCTTGGGTGAGCGAAAGAAAGTCCTATTCACGTCCTTCCGTCTCCCTCGTCCATTCTCCCTCTCTCTCTCTCTCTCTTTCTCTCCCGCCTAACATCCTCCTCACCCCCTTTTTGTTCAGGCGAAATATTAAGTCATGTTCAGGGGACGGGCCATTACACGAGGATGCGATACCGGAAGAAGGTGAAAGGTTTGACGGACGGGGGTCATTTCGATGAAAAACACGCCGCATTGTTCTTCGTGGATATTATGCACGGCTTGGCTTATTTACATCGGTGTGTATGTTGCAATGCAGCCTGGCGTGGCCTATTTTTGTGTTTCCTCTTGCTCTCAATAATTCGAGTTCTTGACACACACACATCATTTGCTCCGATCTCAATTAAAGGAACAGGATATGTCACCGTGACCTTAAGCCGGAGGTAAGTGTATCTGTCCGATCTTCCCTTGTTCGCTCGCCCTTTTCGTTTCCGCCCAAATCAATGATCTATCTTTGACATATCACACAACAGAACATACTGTGAGTGTAATGATGCGCTCGCGAATTTTTTCCCATCATGGACCTCACAATCGACTGGATACTTTTCTCAGCTTGTGTGAAAGCGGTATAGCAAAAATTAGCGATTTTGGGGTCAGCCACATTTTTGAGGATGAAAGGGACCGTAAATCTTTCAGGCTCAATGCAATCGATGATGAATCTATTGACGATCGGATATCTGACAACGAAGGCAGGGTTGATTCTGAACAAGTTGACGACTTTAACGGCAGCACCACACATTTGCTGAGACGGGAGAGTGATCAAGCAGTTAACATGCCGAGCCGTCATAATAGCGGCATGTTGAAGAAAACGGAAGGGACGTATTGTTTTTGGTCTCCAGAGATGTGCAGTGCCGCGTCCGATGGATTTTCTGGCTACTCCGCGGACTTGTGGGCTGCTGGCGTTTGCCTTTATATATTCACCACTGGAAGATTGCCATTTTTTTCGATGGACCCTACCGAATTATTTGACATGATATCCAAGGCAGAGGTCCCATACTCAGGACTGGGCTTGTCAGATGATTTAAGGGACCTCCTGAGCAAACTGCTGGAGAAAGACCCATCAAAAAGAGCTGGAGTGGGCGATTGTCTGAAACACGAATTTTGCGCCCAAGCGAGGACCGAGAGGATCGAACAACTGGGCTACAAATTCAAGCGGAGCGAGGAACAAATTATCTTGTCGAAGAATGATGTAGATATGGCGCTCTCGATTACAATGCCTCGGAAGCGTGCCACCTCGCCCAAGGCTAGAGCGATGCGTGTTACCACTTCATCAGTATCGTCTTCTGCTCCTCTGGCTGTGATTGCAGTGCCGAACCTGAAGTCACCCATCAGTGGACTGAAAAAGTGGTGCCGGGACAAATTAGGCAGCTTATGAAGTGGAGCTTTCTCTCGCCCCAGCCTTTGGGCGACAAATGGAACACCGACATACAATTTCATCTTGCCTACACAGATCGTTGATTCACGCACTGCATCTTACAAGGCAATATTGTAAATAAGCAAGCTATATTAAATTTGATATATTCTTGAATGATCCCGTCTGACCACAGCCTTCTACTACTTACATTAAACAACACATGATGTGATGCTTAACTTCCGTTCTTGTCCCGTCTATGCCCCACTTCGGTCTATCACCCAAAACGTCCTGATGTAAAGTGCATCGCGTTTTCTCGTCCCCGCCCATCGCGCCCACCTGGACCCAAGTGTTCATAGGTCCGTTGGCGGGAGCCCATTCCTCCTTGTACGGTTTGGTTATCATGCTGCCCGGCAGGGGCGCGGTGGCGCGGCCGTTGGGGCAGTACGCGGCGTACGGGCACAGGACCATGTGGTTGTACGATTCGCAGAAGAGGACGGCGTCCTCGTACGACGCGCCCGACCAGCCGTGCGCGGACGAGAACCAGATTGGCTGGAACGCCTCGATCACCGCCTTCTCTCGCGTTTGTTCGTCCACGTCTTGCCACGTGACGCCCGACGAAACGCCCGCCGCGTTCCCCTTGCTCGCCGGGTCCTCCTCACCGATGCCGTCCTCCAATTTCACCGCCGTCGAATTGCTCGTTTCCGTCGCGACGTCCGCCTCGACGTGATGCAACCTCTCGTGCTTCCCCCACTCGGTTGCCGGATCCAAGGATCCGATATTGTACTCATCCCTGCAGCACATGAGGTTCTGCGTTATCCCCCCCGCGCCGTGGTCGTGTTCCGTCGATATGCCTGTGATGCCCCAACCCGGCTTCTCCTGATCGTGCAGATCCGTGTATCGCTTGCAGGTGAACATCCCCCCAACCTGCACGAACTGATTGTAACCGTTGGATATCGCCGACCACTGTTCGCCGTTCGGACGAACGCCATGGAAGGGAACGCCGTCGTCCTGGTTGCAGTAGATTTCGTACGGACAAGGGACGCGTCGATCGTGGGACTTACAGAAGATGACGGCGTCGTCGAACGTTATGCCCTATTTTTTAGAGGGAGGGGGGAGGATTTAGTGAGGTTTACAACAACAAACTTCAAAGAAAAATCAAACAAACAAACACGCGAGCGACCACATTTCAATTCTCGCTCTCACCTCCCAGCCAGACCGACGATCGTACCAAACCGGATCGAAGACCCTTAGACTGTTGAGGATGGCATCCAGCGCTCCCGAGTGTTGAGTATTCGGGGGGGGCGAGGAGGACGAATCGATGATCCCCCCGCCGCCTCCGCCATCCCTCCCGCTCTCCCCTCCTCCTCCTTCGCCGGCGGCGGCGCGACGGTGGATACCCACGGACAAGGCCACGAGCATGCACGCGACCGCGAGGGAGAAGGCCGACGCGTACCGCGCCGCTCGACGATCGTACGCCGACGCCGACGTCGTCGTCGCCGTCGTGCGATGATATCCTCGCGGGAACTCGTCGTCGTTCTCCTCGCGGATGCGACCGTCGCGAAGTGCGATCCCCCCTCCTCCCCCTCCCCCCCCGCCCTTCCCTACTACGTGACCCATCCCCCGAAATCGACCGAGCACCGTCATCTTCCGCCTCGACGTTCGGCGGGGACGACGATCGTCGTCGTTCGCATCATCCTCCTCCTCCTCCCACAGCGCGAGGTCGCGAGCCCTCGCCCTCCACGCCGAGTACGGCGAGGATGCGAATCCTCCCCTTCCCCCTCCTCTCCCCGACGACGACGTCGACGACGACGACGACGTCCGAACGTCGCGGACGCCGTACAGGGCGCCGTACATCGACCCCAACCCCCTACCGACGCGCCCCTCCTCCTCGATGTCGCGATCGCGATCGAGCACGCCGTCGTCGTCGTCGTCGTCGTCGCCGCTCCCGCGGGAACGGCCGTTGTTCTTTTCCTCCTCCTCCCCCTCGTCGTCGTCGCCTCCGCCCTCGCCGCCGCCGCCGTCGAGGTAGCTCTCGAATCCGCCGTCGCGTATGCTCTTGAGGTAATCCCGGTAGGCGTTCGCGACCTCCTCCTTCTTCGACGACGTCGCGCTGCCGCACTCGTCGCCGTCAACGCCCCCGCCGTCCTCCTCCACCTCGTCGTCGCCCGCCGCCGCCGCCGCCGCGGCGGCGGCGGCGTCCTCCTCCTCCTCCACCCCCCCCTCCTCGTCCCCAATCTCGAAGGCTCCGTCCAGGCCATCTCGCATGATCGCCTCGCGCTCCCACTGTTGGAGCGGGGGGGGGTCGGAGGGGGAGGGGGAGGATGGGGAGGACGACGAAGGCGCGACGCCGTCGACGGCTCGGCGGCGCGACGACGACGACGACGACGACGACGATTCCGCCCCCCCGTCGTCCCCCCCGGCGTCGCGATCCCAGAATGCCCCGGAGTCTCGACGGCCTCCTCGGCGGCCGCTGTTCTCGTCGTAGTCGTCGTCGTAGTAGTGGTCACGTCGGTCCGCGTCGTCTTCGTCGTATCCGTCGCCGTCGTAATATCGTCGTACCACTCGCCGACGGCGAGGGGCGGACGACGACGAATACGCGGACATCCCCCAATCGTCGTCGTCGTCGTAGTCGTCGTCGCTGAGGTACAGATCGTCGTCGTGCCGCGGGCCGAGTCGTCGTCGAGATGTCGGCCCGCGATCCGAATGCTCCCGTCGGGGAGGGCCGCAGTAGTAGTCGTCGTCGTCGTCGGTCGGTTGGTCGACTCCTCCTCCTCCTCCGAATCCGACGGCGAGGAAGTTTCGCAGGCGATTCATGTTTCGTTGTTGATTTTTTTTAACGCGCCCGTCCTACGATGTCTGGAACATCCGCGGTATGGTACGGAGGAGAGAGAGAGCGCGCGGATGATCGAGTCGATGGAGAGTGTTAGAATGGAGGAGAGGCTGGGAAGGGGGGATAGTATCTCGTCGGATTCACGGACGGGCAGGGGTTGGGGGGGGGGTGAGATATTCTCCGTTCAAAAAGTTCAATCACAAAATATTTTAAGGTTTGGTTGCGGCAGGCGCGCGATTTTCACCTGTGTAGGTCAGTCAGGCTGCAAGCTTCCAAGACCTCGGGTTATAGAGAGCTTTTGAGCTTCGTCAACCAACACTACCAACCTAGTACCTTACTCTCCCCGCTGAAAATGAACAACCAAGAGAAGGCCCCCTGAGCGCATATAATTAAAGCGTGGCGTTTGGCGTTCAACGCTATGCACTGCTCCCGGAAGTCGTCCAACTCCGCTCTGATATCAGAACCTCACCCGTCGTCCAAGAATGATAGAAGACTCCACGAAGCGAATCGCCACCACCGTCGGGGAGTGGTGCCCATCGAAGGAGGCGGACGTCGTCTGCATTCGATACGATGACCTCGTCGCTGCATTCCGGGGAGGAGGGGGAGGGGGGGACAGGCCGTCGGACGAAGAAGAAGAAGTAGAAGAAGACGGCTGCGCCGCCGCCGCGGCGGCGTCGGCGGCGTCTTCAAATATCGCCGGTCTCATCGAGGGCGCATTCTCCTCGATCGGGCTCGGCATAATCGCGATCACGGACGTGCCGAACCTACATCGAAGTCGCCTTCGTCTGCTTCGTCTGTCCCAAAAGTTGGCCACGTTGCCGGCGGATCAGTTGGAAGGGATAACCGTGCCCGAATCTTCATATCAAGTAGGCTGGGTGAGGACTTTTCCTTGATCATAATGTATATATATGTTTACATCATCGATGTCCCATCTCTCTCTCTCTCTCTCTCTCTCTCTCTCTCTCTCTCTCTCTCTCTCTCTCTCTCCTCCCATCCCAGAGCCACGGGCGGGAGAAGTTGGAGGGGGACAAATTGGATTATAGCAAAGGGTCGTTCTACGCCAACCCGCTGACGGAAGATTTGGTGGAGACTATGCTAGAAAGGCGGAGATATCGAAGATCGCGTATCCCGATGAGCGAACGGGGATATGACGTCGACGACGACGACGATGATGATATTATCGCGGATCGCGACGAGGAAGAATTGTTGGATTGGGACGAGTCCCTCGACGTCGTCGGGACCGACGACGAGCTGCGCGCGCTGGCGCGGTCCAATCCGGCCTTCTTCGCGCCCAACGTATGGCCTGCCGAGGGATTGCCCGACATGGAATCGGCCTTCAGAGAAGTCGGCAGGCTGATGCACGAGGTTGGGATTATGGTCGCCAGGTGCTGCGATTCGTACGCGTCCTCTCGTGTAAGCACAACGCGCCTTCCTCGCCGGCGCGCTCTTTTGCTCCGCGCGCGCGGGGAAAATACCGCTCCTCGCCCGCTCACGCTGCTACTCGTCTTTTTTCTCACTCCCACGCCAAAACAAAAGTGCCCGGGCTACGAGCCGAAACTCGAAAAGATCCTCCGACACTCCAAGTGCTGCAAGGGACGATTGCTCCACTACTTTCCCGCCGAGGAGGACGATCGTCATTCCGCCGCCGCCACCGACGACGATGACGACCGCGCGAATAATAACAACGGCGCGAGGGACGATGCCCAGTTTAGCGATTGGTGTGGCTGGCACAATGACCATGGCTCGCTCACCGGACTCCTCCCCGCGCTGTACCTCGACGGCGACGGGAACATCGTCGACTCCCCGGACGTCGAGGCGGGATTGTACATCAAGGCGCGCGACGGCACGCTGGTGCACGCGAAGATACCGGAAAACGCGGTGGCGTACCAAGTCGGCGAGACGGCCCAAATTCACACGGGCGGCCTGTTGAAGGCGACTCCGCGCGGTGAGTATATACATGTATATATTTCGGTCCTCCTTCGTCGCTAGCTTTGATCGGACGCAGAATCCCCTCCCGCACGTCTATTCGTCGTCCCCGTTCACTTCGACGACTTATCTTCTACAGCCGTGCGTGGATGCAAGGGATCGGGACGCGTAAGCAGGGAAACCTTTGCGGTGTTCATGGAGCCGGAATTCCACAGTGCGATGGACCTGCCGATCGGAAGAACACTGGAAGACGCGCAGTGCATAGAGGACGAGCGATGGCTGCCGAGTAGCGTACGCACCCTGAGGTCTAGGTGGAAGTTGGGCATGACGTTCGGGGATTTTTCCAATGCGACGTTTTCGGCTTTTCATTGAGATTGGATACACAACATTTCCGGTAATCGGTTTTGCCACACCGATATATTCTAAGCAATTTCGTCTTATTGTCGCCGCGCCCATCGGGACGATGATGAAGGGCGCGTGTAGAAAAAAGAGCGGCAGTATCTGTGCATCCATTAGATTGCCAAAATACTCTTTAAGCATATACTTAATACTATAATTTTTCGTGAATTCATTTTCATGCAAGACTAAACGTTATGCTTCCCTATCCAAGACTAGGATGGACGTTCATTTCACGAGAAGTTTATCCACTCGACCGCTGATGCGGTTTCGTCCTTGACGATCCCACGTTTCTTCTTATCGCCGCCGCCGCCACCGCCCGCGAAAAACGGCCCCCTCCTCTTCATTCCGTCCAACCTCTTGCACCTGACCTCGATGGCCATACCCGGGGGGATGGTGTTCAGGTCGTAGTCACCGTAGGAAATACGAATCAGCCTCGTGACGTCTAGACCCAACGACCCCAAGATGCGACGGAGCTGACGATTCTTCCCCTCCGTGCACGTGATTCGAAGCCAGGTGTTGGTGCCTCTCCCGCTGCCCCCGCCGGACGACCGTCCCGTGCCCCCACCACCACCCCTCGAGGAAATACTCCTCCTCTCAATGGAGACCTTGATGCCCTTGTACCTCATGAGCCTGCCCGTTCGGACGACCTCGCCACCTTCTCCGGTATTATCGATCCCCTTCCTCCCCTTCTTGACCCCTCCTCCCCCCGAAGTATCGCCATCGCGGTCGTTGTTGTCGTCCACGCGCACCGTGAGTCCGTTCCTCATCGCCCTCATCTTCCCCGGCGTGAGACGACCGTGCACCCTCGCCCTGTACGTCCTCCAGCACATGTTCTTCGGCAATTCCATCTCCCTCGCGTACATGCCGTGGTTCGTTAGCACCATCAATCCCTCAGTCATCATGTCGAGTCGTCCCACGGGCTTCAGGTGGACGGGAGGAGGACGAGAGTGGTAGTCGCCGTCCTTCTCCTTCCCGCTCCTCCTCCTCCTCCTCCCAATTTTTCCAGCCCCGCCCCGTATCAGGCGCTGCAGCATGGACGGTCGTCCGACCGGATCGTCCTCCGTGACGAGCTCGCCCGCGAGTTTATTCGCGAGCCATACCCTTGTGATGTCGTCGTCGTCGTCGTCGTCGTAATCGTCGTCGTCGTAATCGTCGTCGTCGTTCGTGGGGGAGGGTCGCGGTGGTCCGTCGATGTCGTATTCGTCGTCATCGTATGCGTCGTCCCCGACGACGATCGATGATGATCCATCCTTCCCCCGACGCGTCGTCGTAGTAGTAGTAGCAGCAGTAGAAGTCTTCTTCTTCTTCTTCTTCTCCGCCATCATCGATCGCATCATCATTCCGAGCGTGCCGTCGATCCCAAGCACAAGCCTGCCGTCCACCTTCACCGCCAACGACGATCCTCCTCCCGAGTAGTCCCGACGACGACGATTCGCGTTATCGTCGTCGTCGAGGGTCGGAGGAGGAGGAAGACGAGGAGGAGGGGGAGGACTTGGACGGAGGACGAACGACGGATCGGTCGTCGCTTTCCCGAACATCGTCACTCGCTCGGAGAGGATCATGCGCTCGGCCTGACGTCGGGATAGGCCGAGGTGTCTCGATAGGAGGGCGGAGAGTCTCACGCCGCGGTCGTCGTCGTCGTCACCGTCCGTGGTCGTCGTCGCGTCGTGACGACGGCGGCATCGTCCGAGAACGGACGACGACGACGACGACGACGACGACGACGACGTATTATCATTCCACGACCGATCTCGAGCTCGGGGGGGAGGGGGGGACGCGACGACGAACGAACGATGTTGTTCTCGAGGCGCGATGATGGGCATCCTCCACCTCCTCCTACACGTCGCGGTGGCGATGGTCATCGCGATCGATCGATGCATGATTGTTGGAGGAGAGACAAGGAGGCGTCGGATCGGGCCGGCGGCGGGTTGTGGGGTGCGCTCGGAGAGATTGCGAAGCTCAAAAGCGTCTTGTAGTTGGAAGCTTGCAGCTTCCCCAGGAGAGAAGCTAACACCTAAAATCGCAACATGAAAATAATAATATCGACGCGGGAGAGATCTCTTCCCTCCCGCCCCCCCTCCATACTTTCTTATCGCCCTCTCTGTATCTTTATCCGCCGGATTAGTCCCAGATGTATTATAAATAGGCGGGGGCGGCGGAGAGCGGCCTCCGAAATCGTGCTTTTTTCGCATTTTCCGGACTACCCCTTTCGAACTAAACCGCGAAATGGAGGACGACCGATGTTGTCGTCCCGGCGGCGGGGGCGTCGTCGTCGTCACGCAAGGGGGGGGGGACGAGGTAAAAATTGAAGGGTAATATCTTACTACACGGAGAAGATCGTACTTGAACGATAATGATAACTGCACACTCGTCATCGTCTAAATAATTCGCATAGGTTATTGTTACATGATCGAGGCATGGCACCACACGACAATGATCGCTACTCTGCTGCACCCCATCGATCTCTCCAAAAAAAATGACCCAGTAAGATCCGCGGACTAAAATGCGCACGCATCACATCCCTCGCGAGACTCGTCTACGGCGGCTTGGTTCCCACTTTTCCGGTCGGTGGTCGCGCGATTCCCACATGCACCCTTGACGACATTGCAACATTCACCACCCATAAATTTCTCGTACGTTTTCCACGCCTTGTACTTCCACAAGGCGGGATATCCACCCTTTTCGTATATCGTTTCTTCCGTCGCCTCTTCCTTTTTTTCGTCGATGAATGTCATGATTTGTGCTCCCCTTTTCGTCCAAACGAAAACGGGGGGGAACAGAAAACAATCTCAGGATAAGATGTCGGTCGGAGAATGCAAGAGATATTTTTTGCATCCAAACGCAAGATTATTAACGTCCCATCCCCCATACCCACACTTCGCCGCGCCGATACGCACTCACTGTTTCTTGGCGAAGTGGAAAATCACATCTTTGTGACTCGGCTGCTCTGGCGGATCAATCATATTATCTAGGTCCCCTTAAAAAGAGATGGGAGCGAGAGAGAGAGGGTGGGGGGTAGGTGGGAGGCGTAAAAAATACGCGTCCATTTTAGCCTTTCAACTCTTTTAAATCTGGTTCATGCGTTGGGAGGACCTATGTCTACACTCGACGTCGTACAACAGCTCCGAGAGCGAGTTTTTTCTCTGTGGAGTTGTACATAGGACTTGGTTTGAGAACGGATCTACGTACGTTGAAAAGCAGCCCAACGCTCTCTGCCTCTCTCCTCCATCCCCCCGCCCCGCCGCCCGTCCTTCTTTTCCCTCAAATTTTTTTGCCTCACTCTCTCTCTCTCTGAGCGTAAGTGAATCCAGCCATGATTGCGGCGATTTCTTTTGATAGGATGTAATTGGTGCACGAAGAAATGCTGTCATATTAACTGTGATCGCGATCTTTTCTCAACAACCTTTCCTCTCTCTCTTTACGAACGAAGCGCAGCAGACCTTACGTAAACATGAGCTTCATGGGTGACAAACTTGACGATATGGCGGAACAAGCCGCATTCGAGGCGGGTGGATATCCCGGCTTGTGGAAATACAAGGCGTGGAAAGTGTACGAGGCAGTGAGCAGTGGTGAATGCTGCAAGTAGACGGTTGTCGTGTGGTTATGTTATTGCGTGCGTCCGATGCTTTGAGTTCGAGATGTCAGGTAGTGGGCGAGATCGAGATGTGGCAATGAAGTTTTGTAGTTATTATTCGTAGCTTACGTAACCAATAAAGTCAGTCATCAGCCTACCAAAACCTCCTGAAATGTTTTATATCAGTAGGTGAGAGAGAGAATAACAACACCACGCTCCCTCGGGTAAGAGAGCGCTGGTCGTTGAACCCACTGATCTGTTGAGTGAATGATTGGTGGTGGTGGTACTTCTTGAAACTAAAAGCATCCGCACTGCTAGTACGATGCGTACTTATCTCTAGGAACATGATAAAAAGCTAGGCCACGATGATACATTTCCCATTTTACTCAGATTAGGAATTTTGAACAAATAAAACAGAAACTACAACGAGTAACAATACCAGGCCCACATAGTATCTAGGCTGGAATGTTCAGATGCTTTGCTTAGGCAAAAAAACGTCGGCATCTCTGTCACTTTTCATGACATTTCCTTTGCCTCAAAGCGATACTTATTCTGCGTTTCACAACGTTGGAAGTCGCCAAATACCAAAAGAACAATGTAATCATAATGAATATTCCAATCAACTCTCCCGTAGCGGAGGCAGCCTGCTCGAACTCACAGTGACGTCCGTAACATCTTAAGGGACCAATTCTGGAAGTGTACGATAAGCGTGAGAGAATCCCATCTATTATATCACCAAATATCGAAACACCAGCTTTACGTCTCCACTCTCCGATGGAGGAACGTCTCGCATCATTGGGTACCAACGCCACCGGACCAAGGTTCTCATAACGCATGACCTCCTGAATGTCCGTCGGTATCAAGCGCGACACCTTGAAGAACACGTAACAGTCCCATGGCAGGATGGCGTACTTTCTATGGTCCTCGTACTCGGGGAAGCTGGACTCGGTCAGCCTCCTCATGCCCTCTTCTAAGAACACATCGCTGTGTATGATCTCCTCTTTACCAAAATGTCTGCCGAAGGTGCTATTCTTATCCATGATGAGGGGCACGCCCAGGCTGCCCTGCTGATGCATGAATGCCGCGGCGATGGAAAAACCCCGTTCCAGGAGAACGCGGCTGATCCCCACCTCGTATCGCCACACCAATGCCATTTTCACGAGCTCATCTTTGAAGTCTTCATTCGAAAGTCCGCATTCGTAAATCGCTCCGGTCTTGAGCCATATGTCGATCATGGGAGTGTTGACGGCGAACAGGAACGACTGTACGTGCGGCGAGTACACCGTGTTGAAGTGAGTATTTATCGTGTGTCCTACCATCTGGACCTTGTCCGATAGCAACGACGTGTACAGCTCTGTCCACGACGAGAGATATTCCCAGTGCTCGGGAGAGCCAGGACCGAACTTCGGTCCGGCAAGTCCACAGTTGATGTACACCATGTGGTCGTACAATTGCGGCAAGTCATAGGTGCGAGCGACTAAGAGGAGGGATTCCATGTCGTAACATCGATCTTCGCGGACCAGCACCGTGATGAGCGAGTTATCGTTCCCCACGACCTGATTGTTCATGCGCTGCCTGGCTTGTTGGGCAGCTTGACAACGGGCCTGCTTCCTCGTTATTAGGCCATCCTCCTTGGTGTACTCATCCGCCACCTCTTGAGTCAGGACAAAGACGTACTGAAGGTTCAAATCCTCGAATGGGCGCTCCAGATCGTCGTTCCCAGTCCCACCCAGTCCATGACATTCGATGCCATGCTGTATGAAGTACTCGAAGTTAGTGAGGTAGACGTCATTTTTACCAATGGTACGGTCCAGCGACGTCGGGCCAGAGTAGACCACTAGCGTTCTCTTCTTTTCCGGTCTTTGCTTGTTCTTCAGTATGGCACGCCCTATGGAGGCGGGGACGGCGGCGGGGATGGCGTCGCGGATGAGGTCGTCTTCGTCCGTCAGTCGTCTGTGTTGCGCCCTGTCTAAGGCCAGATGGATCGACAACTCGTCTTTGCCATCAGAATCAGACGACGACAGGTCCACCAGCTCGTCCGAGTTCAACTGCGACGAGACTGATGACGAATCTCCTTTCGCCGCATGTTCATTCCCTCGATCACTTTCTATCGTGTCATCGAAGCCGCGGCTCAATGTTCGGCTCGTTGTCTGCGACAACGGAATTTCCTGGCGCAATGACCGTGGCGGCGGATCCATTCGATCCTTCACCGCGGCCGCATATTCGGAATGCAAAGCGACGTCATCCGAGCCAGTCGCTTCTTCATCGACGCCTGGTATGATTAAATCTCCGCTCAGTTTTATTGTTTTTAACATTTTTCTCACTGAGGAAACAAGCCTTTTTTACTTATAATTAATTTTTAAACTGCGCTTCATTGGGCGTGGGCGAATTGCTACTCCTTGGTGATGAAATTGCCATGGGGATTGGGTGGAACATCTTCATTTTTCATTTGCCCTGTGTCATGTGTGGACCAGCACTCAGGACCAACAATTTTTTTTATCGCGCGTGGCTGTTGGAAGTTGGTGGTTGGAACACACAAAGAACGGGTGGGAGGAAACTCCGTACCAAACCTGCCTCGCGAAATTGTAACTTCCGTTCAGGTCTGCTGAAAATTCTTCTTTAGATCTATTTCAAGAATATTACTCGAAACATGAGATTTGGTACGATCGATTTTGTTTCTGAGCTTCATAGTTCTGGTGGCAACATTGAAAACATCCAACATGGCGTTGCTACAACTTACGAAGCTCATCAGCGGCCACAAGAATACTCTATGGTAAGTACATACTAGATAAGTACTCTACACTCTACTCTAGAGTACAATATTATTATCTACTCGTACAAAACCGAGAGTACATATTATTATCGTAGATACAAAACTTCCTCTCTCCTCTCGCCGTTCCGCAAAGATGTCCAGCGGTGGCGGCAGCGGCGATGGCAACTCCCCATTCGCATGGCTAGGCCTGCTGAAGTGGTCGTTGGCGTACACCGACGGCACTTCGTCGTCCGCCGGTGCGCCTATGAACGAGGAGGATCGTGAGTTCCTCGAGAAGGTCATGTCCGAGGGCATCGTAGACGAGGGCGAGAGGATGAAGACAATACTGAGGGAATTGACCGATGGGTTGGTGACGATGTTGGGAGGGGGGGGCGATGCGGCGGAGATCGCGGACGTTGTCGCTGGCCTCGAGGGGGGTAGGGAGGAGGAAGAGGAGGAGAAACGGGGGGGGTCGCCGGGCGAGGAGGAAATGCTGGACCTGCTGCGGGAACTCCGCGACATAGTGGAGCAGATCGACTACGCCCGCGCCTTCATGGCCATGGGTGGCGTGCCGTTCCTCCTCGGTCTGGCCACACACCGCGACTACGGGAACGGCACTTCTTCCTCCTCGGTGCCCAAGTCGATTCGCGGGGGCGCGCTCAATGCGCTGTCGACGATGTGCCAGAACAATCCTCCGGTCCAATCGTGCCTCCTGGGATGCGGTCACGTGCCGCTCCTCATCCGACTCTTCGACGATCTAGGGGAGGGCGACGACTCCTTCCGCGCCGACGTCGTGCAGGCCCTGAGCGCGAGTGTGCGCGAGCATCCCGCTGCGGAACGCGCCTTCTGCGAGGACCGGGGGTGTGTGGCCATGTTGGGAATGGGACTGGGCATGGAACGAACGGCTCCACGAGAGGACGACGACGCGCCGCCGAGGAGGCCATGCGCGCGACTTCGGAGGAGATCGCTCTTCCTCCTCCGGGCCCTGCTCTCGTCCGACGATGCGACCGACAAAAGGCACACGCGATTCCGAGACGCCATCGATTTCGTATGCACGCGCGAGATCGACGACGAATGGGAAGAGGATGCGGAGATTAGAGAGATGAGTCTGGCGATGATGACCGGGTTGCTTCGTCGCGTAAAACAACCTCCTCGGTTGGGTTGGCCATCCGGCGGAGTGCCGGTAGTTTCGAAAATGATCCTACGGCACAAAAACCACATCGGGACCATCGGTGTGAGGCGAATACGAGCGATACGCGATTTGGAGGAAGGGAGCGAGGAGAAGGAAAGCGCAACTTTGGAATTGGAGGAGTGGGAGTATTTAATGGTCGCGTTGGCCGAGGCGGGCAACGAGCGCGGTGTGGATGATGCGCCGCCTTTGGTAGTATGCGACATGCACGAGCCATTAACAAGGATGCACTGAGATATCAAATATAATTCTCCATTGCACCTTGTCACTACTTTTGTTCGATTCTTCACTGTAAACTCTTTCTTCGGACTACTCTTCTTTGTGGGGGGTGAATTGATGTCCTTGCTTGGCATCCACAGTCATTTGCCTTGGCCGATTGCAGTCTATGGTGTTCAACTCTACCCTCTTGAGCAATATGAATTCATCTACAGAAGAAATGGAATTGTTACCAGATATGATGCATTTTGGATGCTGTCAATTGATTTTCCAATCAACATAATCCCTGGGAGAAATGAATGGCAACCAAGACCTTCCCCTATGTCCTGGTCACTGTTGAAATCCAGTTGAAGTTGAAACATGCATCTTTCTTTTTGACAGTGCCTTGTTATGCACGCCAATGATAGGACATGACATCCATCCAAGCTAGCCAACACAAAAACAAAAGATCAAAGTGGATCCACTTTTATACCTGGGCACATTCAAAACGTTCATAAACTTGAGGTTGGATGTTATGACAGAAGGCCGAGTCCAGTCAGGTTCATTTGCTCAAAAAGGTTCCCAGTTGTGCCCCACCCCAAAGGCAGGTATCCATCAAAGCTCAGCAATGATGCATGGAGTGATGAGTGTGTCATTTTGCATGATGAATGTGGACCAGGGAAGAAGAAAGAAGAATCACAACTTTGGTGTGAAGAGGAGTAAACAATCAAACATGAACCCGGTGCAGATAATATTCAGACTATGTGAATGTGGGCCAAAGTTGATTCAAGATATTGTAAGTGTAAGAAGTCATACAATGCTGTGATGGAGTCAACATCTGAGATCCTAGACAAACTCTTCTAAAAGAAGCCATGGTTACAACTCTTGATCAACCAGCTGTTGACTGGTTTTGACCCTAGCTGGAGCAGTTTGTAACATTTAGGATTTTTTCTGGTACATACCTACACTCACATAGACTTTTACCTATTTTCTATGGTAACTTAAGGCCGGCTGGCACGCAAACCATTTAGCAACTACATTTTATGCTATAATTACCTACTTTATCGTATCTCTATGTAGCAACATACAAAAACAAAAAACTTCCTTCCTACTTCCTACTACGTACCATAGCATTTGCTACATAGGAATTGACAAATGGATGGTTGACAAGGGCCGAACCATCCCAAAAATCATCACCATGGTGGAGCCGGCCACCAGTCTAGCAGCATGGCTTTTGCGTTTCCTGCCGCCCCAACCCGGAACCAGAAGCCTCTGCCACTGTGTAAGGGGTTGACCGAGGGCGGTGTGACGGAGTTTAACTAAATAGTATAAACCGGCTGAGAAATTAATTTTACTAAACTCAACCATTTATTTTAGATTTACCTTCTACTTTGATTTTCCCCCTCTAAAAATAATGATATTGCTTATCCTGTCACAGATTGATAATTTTCCTGGTAGCTACTACCTATCTAGCCAGAGTCTCGGTCAAAAAACAA
>JALLAZ010000299.1:0-17567 GCA_036939755.1 Stephanodiscus triporus
TTCCATTTGATTGTTGTTTTTTGTCCCATATCATTTCGGACTCTTTGCTTTCCGATCTCCTTGCAAGGATTGAGGGTATCCTCATCGAGTCCCTCAATGATTTATCTACCGGCGCCACCACCATGTTGAAACAAGCGATGAAAGCCCTTGCCGATATTCATGATCTTATTAACAATGAGAGGGAGAGCTGTGACCATCTTCTCCTCACCATGCTTCAGGAAAGCAACAACATGAAGGAGAAAGATGAACTTTTAACATTGCGGGGGAAACTTCAGCAATTTATGGCTGCAGTGCTGAGAAAGACAAGACTCAGGCCGATGACTCAAAATTGATAATGCAACTGAGTAAGAAACTGGAGACCTTATTGATGGATTACAAACATTTGAGAGATAACAACGACCGTCTGTACCGACGACTTTTGCAAGTGGAGTGTAAGTTGAAAGAAACTGTTCCTTGGTGTTGAATTTCTATACTTCATTACAATTGCTCATCTTTATCTGCCTATGGCATCGATGGTTGAAAGTCCGGGCATTATCAATAAGCTAACCTTGTTTATCAATATTACAGTCCTTAGCTACTAGTTATACATCGCATCGTCTCGAGTATAACACCCTTCTCTTTCCACCCCTGTTGACTTTCCTGACACAGCCTTTCTCCTGATGATCTCCCCCATACCAATCAAGTCCCAGAGAGCCCAATCCCAAGCCTACCTACGAGTGATCCGGCCGATGGCGATCGCCATCGTCCTACCCACCTGTTTTCGAAAGCTCGACCTTTCATTCTCAAGGTCTTTCACCCTAAGACGATTCCTTTGCGACGCATCCTGGAGCCTGTTTAATTCGTCCTGCACGAATATCAGGTCCGACCTCACGGATCGTATCTGATCCGCGGTCCTCTCATATTCAGATACGCTCTTCGCCAATGCAGCATTCTTCGTCTTCTTCAATTCCTGGTAGTTGAGCTTGGCGGCCTCCCGTTCGTCCTTCATCAATGTCGACAATTTGAGGGTCAGCTCGTCCATTTCGCCGCGCAGCTGTACCATGCGCCTCTCGCGTCTTCGATCTTCCTGATCCAGCTTTCGATTTGATCGGGATCGTTGACCCTCAAGATCTCTGACTTCATTCTCGTACTTGGCGTCATATCGATCCCGTATCGCCTCGTGAGACTTGGCGGCTTCCTTCAAGGCGCTGATCCTGCTTTCCTCCTGTCGGGAAATGGCGTCGTCCCTCTCCCGGATCAATGCCTCCATCCTTCGTTGGGCGTCTGCAATCGCATCGTACCCCGAAAGCTCCACCGGCTCGTTTGACGTTTCGATGATGCGTTGCAGCCTCTCCTCCGTCTCCGTCAACAGAGATTCGTAGTACCTGACCGCGCCATCGAGTTTGGCATCCTCGTCGGACATTTCTCCCTCGGAGATCGCTTTGGCCGAATTAATGTCGTTTTTTTTTTCCTCCCTGAGCCGCTTGAACGACGCGTCGAAGAACATCTCCCTCGCCTTCCGTCCCTCCTTCAATGCCTCGATCTGAGAAGACACTCTCCGAGTCGTTTCCGACAAGGCCTCCCTGAGGTCAGATATTAGCGGCGCCTTCGCTCGCTCTTCCTCCTCCGCCTCCCGCAATCGCTCGACGGCAGAGACAGCGTCGGCCACGGCGCGCTCGATGCGAGATTCGATCTCCCACTTCTCGAGCTTGAGTCGCCGTTTCTCCTCCGCCATCTCCGATCTAATCCCTTCGATTTCCCTCATCGACGCCGACCTCGCCCTGCGAACGTCGTCCTCGACGGACCTCCTCGACCTATTCCTCCCCCGAGCGGCCACGGCGGCCTCCCGACGGAGCGAACCGAGTCGCGATTCGAGGTCGGATAGCTCCGACCTGAGTTGGACGGCGCGTTTGGCGGCCTCGTCGCGTATGGTCGATATTAACGACCTCGTCCGCGACGTCTCGTCGCGCATCTCGTCCTGCGTCCCCTCGATTCGATCTGATAGGAGATCGATTTCGTCGCTGCCTCGTGTATCATTTCATCGGTGAATCAGAGAGAATCGACACAGAAAAGGAACAAAAAACAAATAAATCAGACGCGTATGGTGAATGAGAAGTACATCCGTCTCTCGCGCCTGGCGAAATGATGCACCCCCTCGCACTCGCACGTTCCCATTCATCCCCCCGCAAGCAATCGATATAAAATGACGAAGTAAGTGCGAATAAGTATCACCGGGAGCATGCCCCATTCTCTCTCTCTCCTCCCCCCCCAACTAACTCACGCGAATCCCCTCTTTAGACGGACGACGACGTCCTCGGTCTCGACCTTCGTCCCGTCCCTCCTCCCCCGTAGCAGATTATTGTCAATTCTCGCCCCCTCCTCCCGCTTCCTCGCATTTTCCAACGACTCGGTCATCTCTTCGAGCCGTCGTCGTATCGTCGACAGCGCCATCTCGTCGTCGTCGTCATCGTCGTCGTCGTCGTCGTCGTCGTCGTCTCCGTCGCTCGTCGAGGGGGGGAGCGCGAAGAGCGACGACGGCCGGGACGACGACGAATGATGCGATCGACGCGACGGCCACTCCATCGTCGTCGCGAGGGGACGACGGGCGGGGGAGAGACTGACGACGGTGGGCGAAAAGGCGGTCGCGCCTCGCCATCCCGACGACAGCAGCGGCAGCAGCAGGGATGGAGACGTGGCTCGCATCTTGAATTATGTCATGCACGAAGGGAGATCCCCGCCGAAGAACAGAGTGTTCTCTCGATAAACATGGACTCCCAGCTGTAGTGTCGACCTACTCCTGAACCACAAACGGCACAAAATTATTAAGTATCGTAGTAGGTTCGTACCCTAGGTACTCACACAGCCCTCCCGAAAAAAAAAATGACGAAGACGACGCCGTCGAAGCGAGCCCCCGACCGGCGTCCCAACGACGACCGCCCGTCGCCGTCGTCGTCTCGGCGTGGCGTCCGCGGCACGACGACGACTATGGCCTCATCGCCCCTCCCGATGATCCCGCTGATGATCATCATCGCGTCGTCTCTGATGACGAACGCCGTCGTCGTCGTTGTCGCGTCGTCAACGTCCGACGCGGCGGTCTCGTTCCGTCGCGTATTCGACGCCGTCGACGCGAACGGCGATCATTCCATAACCGAGGAAGAGTTCGCCGCGGCGGTCGACAGGCTCGTCGGATTCGTCGGCGTGGGAGGAGGAGGAGGAGGAGGAGGAGTCGGCGGGGGCGATCCTCCTCCCGTCGTCGTCGCCGACTCGGGGGGGTCGTCGTTGGAGGCCCCCCCGCTCGGGATGGACGCCAATCCATCCATGTTCCGACCCAAGGCGGACGGCGGAGGAGGCAAGAAGAAGAGGGGAGGGGGCAAATTATACGATCCGGCTTCGACGACCGCGTTCGTCAAGGGACTCATCTCGTCCTTCTCGGCAATCATGGCCACCGAGATCGGGGACAAGACATTCTTCATCGCCGCCGTGCTATCGATGCGAAACGACCGAGCGGCGGTCTTCGGGGGCGCGATACTCGCGCTCGTTGTCATGACGGTGTTATCGACCCTCATGGGACTGGTCTTGCCGGCCCTCATGCCGCGCAGGTACACCCACCTGATCGGGGGGGCGCTGTTCCTGTATTTCGGATTCAAGCTCCTCAGCGACTCGCGATCGATGGGGGAGGGCGTGTCGGAGGAACTGGAAGAGGTTGAGGAGGAGTTGGCGGAAATGAACAAGAAGAGGAACAGGGCGAAGAAGAAGAGGCAGGTCGAGGAGAAGAAGGGGATGGACGACGACGACGACGACGACGTCGGCGGCGGCGGCGGCGACGCCGATGACGATGTCGAGGGGGGAGGAGGTACCATGGGGGATTGCGACAACGGCGCCAAGAAGCGTCGCGGAGGAGGCGGAGGTGGTGGGGGGAGGTTCGCGAAGGGCGCGTCGAGGCAGTCGTCGTCGGGGGGATTGTCGACCGCGGGGGAATACAGCGGGAATTCATGGGAGTCGGTGTTCGTGCAGGCCCTGACGCTAACGTTCCTCGCCGAGTGGGGGGACAGGAGTCAAATCGCCACGATCGCGTTGGCCGCCGCCAAGGTAAGAGGGGCGTTCTTGTCTGTTTTTGTTGGGTGTTGATGAAATGACTCGGGGTGGGCCTCCGACATTGAATGATGCTCCGTGGTCGCCGTAACGTTTCTACTTGCACACCGATCTTCAATATATTTTTGCTCTCCGCGCGAATTATATACATATATATAGGATCCGGTCGGCGTCACGATCGGGGGATGCATAGGGCACAGCGTCTGCACGGGGATGGCAGTCATGGGGGGGAGGATGCTCGCATCGCGCATATCGGAAAAGTCCGTCGCGTTTTATGGCGGACTTACCTTTTTGATCTTTGGCATACACTCGGTATTCTTTGAGGAATGATGGCTTTTTTTCTGCCAGCCTCGTAACTCTTAACTTAAGCATAAAATATCATCCCGCTTTGGTGAAAGCATTTGCACTTGGGGGGTTGGTGGGATACAACCGGGATGACTTAGTTTTAAATGTCATTAAGAAAGGCGTAATCGGAGTGATGCTACGCGAACCCACTACCAAGGAACGCCATGCAATCGAGCGCATTTGATTTGAGGAAGGAGACCGTGCACAATTACACCCACTTAAAAGAGTGTTTGCACTTGGCGCTGCACTCATGATGTTTTGGTGCGAGGCTGCGTGTGCTAGGTCTTCGGAGGGTACAATATAATACTTCTGGTGATGACATGAACTTCAATTCCTTTCCCACCAGTGGAGAAAGTTTTCAAGCAATAGTATGCGCATGGGTCCTATATCAATTGATCTGGGGGGGGGGCAGCAGGGATAGTGCTTTCATCCCTTACCCATTTCATTGAGGCAGTCTGACTTACACTAACAGTCCTAAAATCAAAGGCTGTTTTCTTCTTCGCTTCTGTATCTATTTGAGGGGTGCTTTTTTTTGCTGCTGCCTCCACATATTCTTTCTATCCGCAAGCCATACATCAAATATCTTTTATTCGTGCCACAACAGACGATTCCTGAGCAAAAATTATGGAGAACAAGACAAAGCACTCATTCCATATCGGATCTCACCTTTTCTGATTGCAAACGACTAGATAGCAACATCGGATGATTCCAATCCTCGTTATCTACTTCTTCCTCCATTTGGTTGGGTTGCTCGCCGATTCTTATTCTTTTGCAATAATGCGTCCACTCGGCCTCTCTATCGGACAGACTCTCGTTGAAAGAATTCGATCCTTGCGAAGGATTGTTAGTAAGGTGTGGATGACTCATACTATCCGGACTACTGCTTGTCACATTTGCTTCATTTCCTTGATCAGATCGCTCGAATGCATGGAAGAGGTCAACCTCAGTAACGCCAGCAAGCAAGCCCTGGCGGAAAATGCTCATCATCATATGACCAACTTCGTCTGACGAGGCCTTCACCGCTTCGCTATGATTAACATATTCAGCGATCTGCGTCGCAAAATGTTTCACCAGATTTTCGTCCCTTGGAGAAGAGATTTCTTTCTGTAGCGAGCCACAGTGCTCATCCATCAGTTGAATCGCCGTGTGTGCCTTAGATATATTTCGGACCCTTTTCCTGTGGGCATTGGTTACCTTCACCTTTTTCGGCAGAACCCATTGAAAGTTTATTTCTTCCAGCATTTGACTCCGTTCTGCGGTTAGCCTGTGACTCTTTGCATGATGATCTGCCCTCAAATTTCGAACGAACCGACCCAGAGAGTCATACGTGGAAGGAACCTAGAGTATGGTGACAAATGAAGGAACACTATGAATGCAAATACGGAGAGAACTGGAACTCGAAGAAATCGCGGATAAAACAAAACTCAATAATCACTAAAACTCACAAAAGTGTCACCATACTTGTCTTTGTACGCTTTCAGCGCTGGATTCATGAGGGTGTGAAGACTGTCATGAGCAAAAATGACCGAACGAAAAACAAACTGTCATGCAATGATTCACTCACCTGCGAAGTTACTTTGCCATCGCTCTTGCTGAAGAGATAACTGTCTCTTCTTTGCTGTTGGCGGCCTGACAGGTGCAGCAATGTTCCTCCTCCCCATCCACTGCTTGAATCTACTTGTTGCCTTTTTCCCCGAAGTCATAGAGATGGGACGGTTCATTGCATGACTGAACATTTTTCCGGAAAATCTCCTGCTAAATAGGCGATTGACGGAGATGCTACTGGTGCCATGTTCGACGCTCTGGTCTTCCTCGTCTTCGTTGTACTTGCTGTCGCTTCTCCTTCCTGAAATACTCCCATCATCAATGGAGTTGTCTCCGCCGCTCATTTGCTCATCACTGGATGCATCATTCACACTCTGGCTTACAACGTCGGGATCGCTCCCATCGTCGACGTAATTTTCAATGCTTTCGTCCTCCCCACTTGACGCTTTGCCTTCGCCGTCCGCGTTGATGGACACATCCTCCGCCACACCCGATTCTTGTCCCTCGCCCAGCCTGCTTCCCTCGTCGCCGTCCTCATCCTCGCCGTCCTCCTCGCTAGAATCCTCCTCCTCCTCCTCCTCCTCCCTCTCCTCCCTATCGTCGCAAATGATCCGATCAACCTCGTTGTTGTCGTCGCCGAGCGTCTTTCCGGCGGTCGCGGTCCCCTCGCTCACCGACTCCCCCCTGTCCCTCACCAACGGCTTACGACGATCGTCATTGTCATCGTCGTCGGACGTTGACGTCGACGTCGGGAGGAGATGTCGCACCTCGTCCTCCGTCTTCCCCACCAGGTAACCGTATGCGTATCCCCGTTGAAGTGCGCGCTCCACGATCGACGATAGGTCCGACGACGGCTCGAGGCCCGATTCCTCCCTCGTCCTGATGCGGATGGAATTTATCAACGACGCGATGTTCGTCGTAGTCGATAGCGCCGACGACGGGGGTGGGGAAACTTCCCATCCTTCCGACAACTTTTTCGTGCCATAGTATCTCGTGTCTTGCCGCCTTGTCTGTTCGACTGATGAGGCGACCGTGGGGACAACATCATCCCGATCCCTACCACCGAACGACGACGTCCGATCCCACCCCCCTTCCACCGCCTTTTTTTTCGAGTATTCCCTAGCGTGACGTCTCGTCTGTTCGATCGTCCTCGTTGCTACTCGAATCGCGATCATCTCCCAGTCTTCGCCGTACATCTTCAACCCCAATAAGAACGCGTCGTGTTCCTCCTTCGTCCAGTATCCCGTCCGTATGTGTTCCCCCCTCTCGACGTTTCGTAGATATTCCCTCCCGTGACGTTTCGTCTGCTCGATCGTGCGAGTTACGACGCGCATTGCGACCTTCGCCCAGTCTTCCCCGTAAGTCGACAGTCCCGACAGGAACGCGTCGTGCTCCTCTTTCGTCCAGAATCCGACGTTGTTTTCGACGATCGTGCCCGATGATCCCGACGGCGACGACGACGTGCCGTGGCCGGCCGTCGTCGTCGCGTGCGCGGACGCAAGATGACGATGATTATCATGACGATGATCATCGTCGTTGTCGTAGCCGTAGTCGTTATCGTCGTCTTCCTCCTTCTCCTCCCCTGATCCCGACTCCCGCGGCGGTAGCAGCAGACGCGGGGACGTCATTAGCTCCGCCGTCTCCGACGCGAGCTCTCGCAGGCGTCGATCGTTCAGATCGTCGTCGGGGTCGTCGTCATCGTCTTCGCGAGTGGGAGGAGGAGGAGGAGGGGTGGAGGAGGAGGAGAAGGATGCGACCGCCCCGCCGACGCCGCCACCTCGCGCGAGCGACGACGAATGCGAATGCGACGACGGACACGACGGCACGAACATCCTCGAGGGGAGTCTCCTCGGGAGGGCCTTGCCCCTCCTCCTAGCGACGACGACGTTCTTCTTCTTCTTCCCTACGACGACGACGACCGAGGACGACGGCGATGTGCCTCCCAATGACGAAGGCAGAGGTCGATGGTACATTATATATTATATATAGAGAATATTAATATCTCGCCTGTGGAATGGAAGAGAGAGGGCGAGGGATTTTTTTTGTGTGAGTGTGTCCTTTTTTTATTATCTCGGCGGATTGAATGAGGGATTCGCACACCGGAGCCCGACCGGCCCCATCCACCACCTTGGAGTTGGTGTGGTTGGTTATCGTAATCGTGCCTCGCCTCCGACTGCTCCGATGAAGTTCGCCTGAAAGAGGGAGGTAGTAGTACCATAGAGTAGGAGGGAAACGTCTTCGGTTGGATGGAGCACTAAAATGGCGGGAAATAAGAAGTCCGGCAGGTAGGCTCCCCCCTCCGGCCCCCCGCTGTCTCCCCCCGCGCTACATAAATGCATTGCCTTCGTTGTTCGGGGGGGGGCATCGTCCCTTGATGATCGGGGTTACAACAAAGGCTTCGAGCACGAGAAGAAGCCTGCACGTTTTTTCCACAATCAAACGGAGGATCGAGCTGGGCGGCGCAGCCAGCTGGGAGCGAAGTAGGGAACCGACTGATGAGAAGTGTGCGAGGGAAATGGCCAGGCGTGAGGGAGTTGTTGAGAAATAATTGGCTCTGTCTAGATGATAGTCTACGAGGTATTTAAGATATGATTTTGATGGGAAGATTGCATCTGCCTAATGTTGGGATTTGATAATGATCTGTTGATTGATCTTACTTTATACAACGAATCTATCTAATATCTAATTCGGTAGGACATATCTCTCATGCCTTCCTTCGTTGGGTTCCAGCCTTACAGATGCTGAGCTCGTTCCCATAGTTAAAGTGTTTCTCGCAGCACTCATCTCGTGTGGCATAGTTCTGTTCCCAGGCCTCGAACTTATCCGAAGTCTTGGACCCACACAATTGGCCAGCAATCCACGTTGGGTAGTACCGTACCGTCACAGGAGGAGGACTGGCCACGACACCTGTCTCAGGACATCCACCAGCTCCTTTGGAACAGCAGCCAGCGACGTTCCATGAGAAGTGCTGCCTGCAGCAATCATAAAGTTTCTCATACTTCACTTCAGTAGCCATGAATACAGCCTTCTGCTCACAGGTCTCCAAATTGCTGCCTCTGAAATATTGGAGGTTGAGGCCGCCAGTAATTGTGGCGGGCAGCACGAGATTCTGGGTCTCCAAAGAGGCTGAAACGCCGATCACATTGAACAGCTCGGGAACGGGAGGGAGTCTCGTAGTCGCACGTTGACGGAGCGATGTTGTCAAACCTCCATCATTGATGTAATTGGTCAATTCCCCCTTGACTGCTTGGTAGTGCGCCCGGAGACATGCATCGTCCTTGCAAGTTTCATCCTCAACAGTGATGACTCCACATACGGAGATTGTGTTGTTGACAGCGACAGAAAGATCAGGTACGGTCCCCGTCAACTCGTTGGTGAAGGTCTGTCCTGAGAGAGATCCTCCGCACACGGTGCTTCCTTGAACTTTGCTTAGAGAAACACTGCCAATCTTGGTAATGTTCGCATCTGTGTTGGTGGGGTCCAACGATGTCGAACTTGTAACATTGCCAGTTACACGTGTGGCGCCCTCGTTTATCGCAGCCCCGATGACCTTGGCAAAAATATCTGCGCTCTGGCAGTCTTGAGGATTCGGCAAACCCTTGATGTCAACGCAGAAATCAAATTTGAACGTGGCAGGGCTTCGTCCAACGCATCCATTGTAATCGNAAACCCTTGATGTCAACGCAGAAATCAAATTTGAACGTGGCAGGGCTTCGTCCAACGCATCCATTGTAATCGTACCAAAACAAGTTCGCACAACATTCCTCGATGGTGTTGAATAGCGTGGTCTCCGTCCATGGGGATACTCCCGCGGTCTCCCAATCCTCGAAGTAGATCTTGCTGTCGCATTTATCTCCATTCTTGTAGAACTTATACTCTTCGTTGGCCATGCATTCGGTCATGCGCCACCTAATTGTTAAGAATGATAATGAGATGGAAGATTGGTGAGTGTTTACGGCGGGTCATAATTTAACAATTTGCATTTAATTTCAATACTGCCATCTACTCACCAAAAGTGCTGCCTACAACATGCCTCCTTGTTGGTGTAGAGATAGTTCACCTTCTGAATATCCAACCACGCTGGGTCATACCCATCATTGGTACAAACCTGTATGTCATTCGTCCAGTCGGGATAGTATGGCCCAAAGTCCATCACTCCGGCGTCTATGTTGTTTTTCACTTCACCCGAAGTAACAGTAAACAAAGAGGTCCTGCCAGTTGAGGGCATGACATCGCTGTCAATGTCAGGACTAGCGCCATTGCCAGCATTTGGAATAGTGAACTTGTAGTCCTCGTCAGTCAGAATGAACTCAACCACATATGATCCTGGCTTGACTCCTGTGAACTGGTAAAATCCCGTTTTAGTCGATGTGGTTTCGTTGACCTTGTACCCCAGCGCGTCATAAAGATTGACAGTTATGGGTATGTCGTACGATGCTTCGTCACCTTCTTGGATTCCGTTGGGTGTATCGTCGAACCAGATTCGGTCACCAATGGTCGCAGGCAAATATAATCCGGCATCGAAGAATCCTAAGGACGATGAACCACCCTCAAAAAATTTGGTTGTCGACTTCATAGTAATGAGGTCAAAGTTAGCCCTTGAGGTCATGTTGGCGGGTTTGGGACTTATCGCGAACACCTTTCCTGAGGGGTCTGTGGGCGGTGTAATCTTGACATGGTAGTTGCCCGGTGGCATCTCTGCAAACTTCCACACACCATTGGCACCAGTGGTAGTAGTGGCAACCAAGTCTCCATCATAATCATGGAGTGTGATCGTGACGCTGGCAAGGCCGAGCTCATCGCCTTGTTTGAGACCATCCGCATTCAGATCATGCCATGTGGTACCATTAACTGTTACGGGGATGAACATTCCAGCATCAAATGAATAATAAGAATCACCACTCTTGAGGAACTTGACAGGCGTCATACCAGTGACCCTATCAGCATCAGATGTGACATCCTCACGATCCACACTAACAAAGGAGCTCTTCGGTTGGACGGTAAAGATAAATCTCTCCGGGAGGATGAATTTTACAGAGTAATTGCCAGGTGACAAGTTCATAAAGCTGTAGAGGCCGTCAACATCCGTCTTGGTATCACCAACGACGACACCATTTTTGTCATACAGGCGCACAGTCACGTTGACAATGCCTGGTTCGTCGCTCTGCTGTATACCATCACCATTCAAATCGTTCCAAACTTTATTTCCCGTGTTGGCAGGTTCATACATACCAACCAATAGGGTTTTGTCATTCTTGCCAGTTGTAAGTGTGATGCATGGCGACTTATTCGAAAGTAGATCCACACTTGAAGAAACTTGATTCCCTCCCACGACGACCGGGCTGAACTTGAAGTCGGGATCCTTATCCACTGAAATGTAATATGTGCCAGGGTTAAGGCCGACGAATGAATAAGTACCATTGGAGTCCGTAAGGACAGTCGTGACAGGCGAATTAGTGGCACAGTCGTACAAAGTAACGAGAACATTTCGCAAGCCTTTCTCGTCGGGATCGAGAACGCCATCGCCATCGTCATCTTCAAACACTCTGACAGGACCAATGCTAGGCAACGACGTGATACCTGCGTTAATGTCACTGATGTCAACACCAGACACGACCGTCAACGGAGCACGGCCAGTGCTAGGATCAACATCGCTATCCTTGAGGTCGTTATTGCCGGCATTCTGGAGTGTGAATGATGAACCTGCGGTAGGTTGAGAGAATACAATCTCATACGCTCCTGGAGGGATATCAACCAACTTGAAATAACCATTGGCGGTCGTAGCCGTACTCTTGAAAGGTACAGTAGAGCCAACAGCATAGAGAGTGACTGTCATGGCACCAGTGTAACCTGCTTCCCCCTGATCAAAGATACCATTGGCATTGACGTCATTCCAAACAGTACTCTCAATTGTCACAGGTGAGTAGAATCCTGCGTCAAATGAGCCCAAACCGGATTCACCACTGCGAAGGAGCTTCTCTTGAGTGGAATTGGTGATGGGGTTGAAGTCATTCCCCTTCGCAGTACCAGGGATTGAGAGGGGACTCAAAACAAAGTCGGGACTGGGAGGGACAATTTTCGCAATGTAACCACCTGGCATCAAGCTGACAGAGTAACCGCCAGTCGAATTGGAAAAAACTGTGGTTGATTCACCAGTGAGGGTGTGGGTTGCAGTGATCTTGGCTCCAGGAAGTCCAGGCTCCCCAGAGTCTTGGATACCATTCGCATTCTTGTCGTCAAAGACGTTACCACCAACGATCACGGGTACGTACATGCCTGCATCAAAGGTGGTACTGTTTGCTCCAGCCTGCAATGCCTGAGCGGGAATGTACCCTTCCCTGGGCCCGGCGCCTGAAATGAGGACTATTGGGGAAGACACGGTGTCTAGTTGAGTAATGGCTGGACCACCCGGCGAAGAAACGACCTCGTAGACCGGAGAGAACTCATACTTGGGGGGCAACGTGAATTTCACCCCATACGTGCCAGGTGGGAGGCCAGTGAACATGTACCTACCCATGGCATCGGTGGTAGTTGTCGCCACAGTTGCTCCGGCCGCATTCAAGAGCGTGACCAATATATTGGCCTTTCCTGGCTCGTCAGCATCTTGGAGACCATTTCCGTTCAAATCCTCCCATACCTTGTCACCAATGGTGACAGGGCAAAACATTCCCACACCCCAATCATCGTTGACGGAATTATAGGTGACATTTCCCAAAGGTGAGGTACCATTGGGATAAATCTGATTACCACCAGGTACCACGGGTGAAAATGTGTGATTACACCCGTTCAATTGAGGTGAAACAGAGACGTAGCATGTGCTGGGCTGAAGTCGGTCAAACTCATACATGCCATTGGCATCAGTCGTCACTGTCCGAATTATGATGAAAGCGCCGTTTGAATTTTTACACCACAGCGTGACATTAACACCCGGGATGGGTTTTTCTGTTGGGTCTTCCAAACCATCCCCGTCCTCGTCATACCATACCCTTTTGGGACCAACCTTACCTGCGGCAGAGGGCGCAGAGCTTGGTTCACTTGTGGGCTTCAACGTCGTCGGCATCAAAGTTGGTGTGGAGGTGGGCTTCGACGTCGTCGGCATCAAAGTTGGTGTGGAGGTGGGCTTCGACGTTGTCGGCATCGAAGTTGGTGTGGAAGTTGGCTTCGACGTTGTCGGCATCGAAGATGGTGTGGAAGTGGGCTTCGACGTCGTCGGCATCAAAGTTGGTGTGGACGTCGGCATCAAAGTTGGTGTGGAAGTGGGCATCGACGTCGTCGGCGCGCTCGTGATTCTCACGCACGTGAAGCTCGACTTCTCCAACAACACCCACGAATCCAATAGCGGATCGCCCACGTCCGATATCACCAGCGTCATGTTGTTCCACCCCCCCCCATCGGTCACGGGCAGACCTCTTGCTGTCAATTGGTTGGTGAATCCATCAGCCTCGACCCTGGGGTAGACGACCTCTGAGTCGGGGGCGTCAGGCAACTCCACCTGCCATCCATTACCCGGATCGTTCCCGTTGAAGTACATCTTATTTGCGTTGTAATTGACATTGTTGATGGACACTATGTTGGAGGAGGTAGTCGTGGTGGGAATTTTCGCTATGTTCTGCTGGTTGAGATAGAAGCCGAACGCGTCGTTGAATGCCGAGTCGACGTACTCGTAGTACTCCTCGGACCCGAAGACGTATTTGAAAGACACCTCTGGGACGTAGGCGTCAGAGGTGCATCGGAATTTGAACGAGATTGCGCAACCGTCGAAAAAAGAGTTTGACCTGCCGCTTTGCAAGTTGACATCTTTCCTCAGGTCCGCCAAAAGGGGGTGGGTCGTCACCGAAGATTCCGAGAACACTTTCGTCAGATCGTCCGCATCGTTCCAGTTGAAGCCGCGGGGGTCGCCGCTCGACAGGATGATGCCTTCATTCGGAACAAGGGGGGTGGTGGTCGGGATGTAGTTACCATTTGCGTCCGTTTCCAGTGCATAGTCGGGTCCAGGTCCCCTCTGCATGAGGTTGCCCAGGGTGTGTCCACCGGTGTAAAGCGCGCCGCAATCTCCAACGTTGCTGGTGGAAACGACATCCTTGAACTCGACGTCGCCGTTCGACGCGATCAGAGCCTGAACCAGCTGCTCTTTGGTACGGTTAGTTGTGAATTGCATCAACTGTAGGTTAGGCGGCTGCGTGCCGACCGGAGCCACGGGTTTTCTCGTCACGGGTTTCGCGGTCGTTGGGGAGCGCGTTGGAAGGGGCGTTGGAACCTGCGCAGCGACATCCTGGAAGATTCCGGACGCCGCCATCAGGGCGGATAGGAGGTAGACGTGAGAGGTTATCATCATTGTCGATAAAATCACTTGATCCTTGTCAGCTCGATGGTTCGATGAATAATATGCTAGAAACAATGAGGTGAAGCCAAGTGCTGCGGAGTGCGGAAAATCGGAGTCCTGTTCCGGGCAGGTTTGATCAATCACTTGAGAGGTTGAATGAAAAGATACGATACACGATCGAAAGGAGTGAATGAAGGACGCGGGCTTATTGCGCACACAAAATGACTTGAAAGTTGGAGATAGGAGGCCGGTTCGACCCTCTTTCACGGATTGATGATACGAATATGCCAAAACGACTGGAGTATCTAGGATATGACTTGTAGTTCGCCTCTGTTCACGCATGACGTGATTGGTGGCCGGTGTGTGCATACACGGGGGGGTCTGTCTCCGCCCGTCTGCTGCACTGCAGGAAAAGAACGAAAATAATGGATGAGCCCCCACCCCAAAAAGGCCGTTGTCAACTTCATAACTTAAATACGATCTTGTATCGTATTGTACAAATTGGTAAAGTGTAAGATGTAACTATTATCTGAATGCTGAATGCTGACAGCCACCACCGCCGACATCATAATCTATGCTGAGTCACTCCTCACCACACGCACGCCGCGGAATGAAGGTGTGAGCTTTTCGGTATTCTACCCCGACAAACACGAGGCCCTCCGGATCACCGGACACCTCAAGGAGGGGCAGATGATGCGGATGCTCGGTGCTGTCCTGGATGATGAAATGATGTCTGGCCCTGCCAGACTTGAAAAGAAATCGCGTGCGGTCGACCGACGCAATTCCTTTTTTGCTGTCAGATATGCCAATCTGGGTCGATCATAACGACACATCTATCACATCATAAAGCACCTGAGAAATGTGTACAAGCTGAAATGGCTCCGCACTCGCATTGTCTTCAGACGACACACAGATCAGTAGGAAAAAATTGCTTGGAGATCTCTGCCGAAAACTTATACGGGGCATCGTGGATGCTGACTTCGGTCAATGACCATGCAGCTGTCCTTGCAAATTTAAAGCCAACGGAGTTTGTGCCTACAGCAGCGGATCCAATCCTTTCTCAAATATTCCAGGGGTTATGTCTTCCTAAAATTGACGCCGCGCCACCCCACTCACCCACCGGCCTCACCATCATGAGTACACCATCCAACATGTCCAACATGGCTTTGCCTGCCAAGATCCTCCCTACTATCATTCCCTACGGTTGATTCAATGCATCCACCAAAACCCAGCAAGAAAACTCCTCCGCTCTTGCTCAACACCTCTTCGCCCAAGTGAAGAATCTCCAATTTGACACTAAAGCAGAGGTCGCCGATTGGTGCCATACCAATATATTGGTCAAAATCCTTTGGCGCTCATCCACCCTGAGCCTCGTCAAAATGGTGGGGCAAAATCATGTCCATTATGCGCAACGGAGCGAATAATCATAGGACAGAGCCTCACCGGCTCCCTCCGACGACAACACAAGAATTTGAATTTGAAGAGTGAATTGTGCGGCATAGTATGCACTTGCAAAACAAGGTTCCTAGGGTTCACAAGATCCAACTAGGAAGGGGGGATCTGATGAGGGTGAGGAAAAGCCCAAAAAAAGAACTGTGAGGGGTTGAGCACGGAGGGTGGTATTTTTTGGGTGATGTCTATGCCATTTGATGGAGAATATTACGTTGGAGGAAAGCTAGGGGTTTCTTGGTCAAATTTTGCATAGGCCAACTCCCGGGAGAAAGCACATGTAAAACTTGCATCCAAGGAGACTAAACCTCTCTCGCCCGTTGCCAACAATCAACAAACTCTACTAGTTTTAGATATACTAACTACTCAATAAATCACTTTTTTAAGCCCAACCGAATCGAAATTTATATTTTATGGTTGCAAGGACTAAGTTTAATGTGTGAACTAGTCCTTGCAATCATAAAATATGTCATGGCACCACTGGAAGTTGGCCCTGAATTTGCCTTCAATTAGAAGGTCAGATTAATGAGTGAATTTACTTAAGTAAACTTAAAATCTAAATTAAAAATCCGCTTAAGAATTTTGAAACTAAAAATGAAATTCTGTTAAGTAAAGGTGTTTTTTCTTAAGTAAACCACAATCAACCAAATCTCAGCCAATAATGATCACCAAACCATGCCCCAAGTGGGACTTCCTATTTTTAAGACCTGCCCAACAATAGTCTCAGTGGGAAGGAAGCAAAATTCTCAATTTTCAGGGACGTTATGGTAAAATCATGCCACATGTACAGTACGATATCGTACGCGACAACAACAGATTAAAAAGTTGAGTTCAGTCTCACAAGGTCTCTATGGTACAGTGATTTTGCGAGATGCGAGACAACCCATCTCGCAATGCATCGAGACAAGAAATCTTGCAAGTCTCTCACAATGCTGCGAGTCAAGAAATTTTGCGAGAATTCGTGCGAGAAATATCTCTCCATGACCTTGCTTCTTGCGAGACCAGTATTTCAAGCACCATCCCGAATAAGGGACAACTATGGTACCAAAATTGGTTCAAATGTATTCAATTTCACTCTGTTTTTTCTCGTGCATTTCTAATTTTTTCCTCAATTCCTGTTATGATATTCTATGATTTCCCATTAACCTGGGCAGTAGGGAGAGCGCACTTTTTCGTAAACTTTAAGTCTAAAAATCATTCAATTGGAATGGTTTGATTTTTATAGTAATTGCTTGCTCCAGAAATAGCGACCAGTCATTTTTCATTTTATTTCTTAAGTACTTGCTGTCATAGTTATGTCTTCTATCATGCAATCTGGATGTATTCAAATTGAACATTTGAATGTTTTTGATTTCGATGTCTATTCAACCTCAATTGATGCAATTTCAACCTTTTCGACCATTACAGAAAGGCAGTTAACACACGTGCCGGTACAGAGTCTGATGATGAGTCCTCAGAAGATGGTTGGTCATCGACGGCGGCTTCATTACCACCCAAGGACGTTGCTCAACATCATCACCAGCATCATCCAAAGACTCAGATGTAGCAGGAATTGTCAGGAATTCTTTTGCTAGCTGCGCCAGCTCAGGTGATTGAGACTCATTGGCTGCCCAGTATTTCAGCACATCATTAAAGTTTCCCTCGTTGTCTCTCATCTTCATTGATGCTGTAAGTTCGTAATTATCAAGCTGGTTTTTGCATCTGATTCGAATACTCTCCTCATTAGTGTTTCTTCCTAAAAGCATTCCCAAGTCACCATCATCGTCGGAGTGATCAAACAACCCCTCAAATGCAAAATCAATCCCATCACTGGCTCCAGTCCCTGTAGGTTTGT